>PVKN010005391.1:0-30893 GCA_004027915.1 Capromys pilorides | reverse complement strand
CTTAGGATTTCTACATCAATATTATGGTCACACTATTATTCTATGGACTTCGTTTTCTGAGGATGATAGGCCTTCACAATTCTAGGATTTCTAGGAAACCGTCCTATTATGCTGGGAAGATGATTTGTGCTTTGCCGCTGAACAAAGCCACATAAAGAAAGAAAAGAGACATTTTAGAAGAGGTAGGAGAGCTGTATACAATATCAGGCTTATACTACTGTGGTCTCCAGGGATATATTTTTAAAAAAAGAAAGAAAAAAGCAAATGCAATTAAAAACATAAAGGATAGGGGCTGGGGAGGTAGCTCGGTAAAATAAGCACTTGCCTGGCAAACATAAGGACCTGAGTTCAATCCCTGGTTCTGAAACACACACACATACACACACACACACACACACACACACACACACACACACACACAAAGGATAAATAGTAATTTTATTTAAATCTTACATTTAAAAGAATCCTGTAGATCAGACAGCACACCATGTTTAACTGGACTACATGAGTGTGTACTTCTGCCTGCTGATGAGGTGGACTGAGCTCCTACTGTCCTCCTGGACTTCAGTCCAGGCCTCCTTCATGCCAGCTACGTAATCTTGGGGACAGTTTTGGGCCTGTCTTAGTTACTTTTACTCGTTGCTGGGACAAATACCCAACACTCAAAGTGAAGGAAGGAAAGGTTTATTTAGCTCACAGTTGCTGGAGGTTTCAGTCCACATTCGGCTGGCCCAAGGCTGAGTGGAACAGGGCAGAGGGCATCCAGTTCATGGCGGCAGAACAACCCCGGGAGTAGAGAGTAACAGTTCTTTAAAAAGTCTCTTTGTGCTCAGTCACTCTGACGTGGGCCCATTGTGCCCTAGGGTGGAACCAATCACACCCCAGGATGGGCCCCTGATCCCACTCTAGGGAGGAGCCAATCATATCCTGGGCAGGCCCAGGTCATGCTCCAGGGAGGAACCAATTGTAACACATAATCCTAGTGGATCATGACTCATGTCTCAAACTCTAGAAGTCCCCGCCCCATGATCGCATGAGGCTTTGGGGGGACAACTAGACATAAACCATAACAGGGCCTAAGCCCAATCTCCTAGTCCAGTGATGGTGAAGCTTTTAGAGATCAACCACTCAAACTGCAATGTGAAGCCCACTTATTTATCAAAGGATACCAACACTGCAATCAAACATGAACACTGTAGGGATCCACCGAGGTCTTGCTGTACCCCTGGGAAGGAACAGCAGTGAGGTGAGGAAAAGACAGACAAGAAACAAAAAGCTGGGCCAGGTGAAGCTCCTTTGTTTCTTGAGAGAAGGAGAGGAACTGCCCTGGAGCAGTAGAATGTTTATTTAAACCCTAGAGAGATTAAGTTTAGCTTCTCTACTCAACAATCAGCTAACACGCTGCAATGGCATGCTTCAAGGAGCCCCCGTGTTCTTGGGCTGCCTTCACCCTGCACAGGTAATTACTTTCCAGCTTTAGCTGCTCCCAACAGAATACAACTTATACATTAATGTATTTTGTCTTAAAAGAAAAACAGTGCTCCAAAGGCTTGCCACCAATGCCCTAGTCCATGAAAGGACATAACAAAGCCCCAATCACAGGGCAAATGAGAAGAGGGTCCAGTGGAGCCATATTTGCTCACTCTGCTCTAACAGAACACCACATTCAGGCAAAGTGTGAAGAAGAGAGATGTGTTTCCTGTAGTTCTGGAAGCTGGGAACTCTAAGATCAATGCACTGGCACTGGTGTCTGGTGAAGGCTGCTTTCTGCTTCCAAGATGGCACCTTGAGGCCATGTCTCCACATGGCAAAAAGTGGAAGGGCCACAGAGGGGAACTTTCTCCGCAGCCTCTTTCATGAGGGTAACAATCCACTCACAAGGACTCAATCACTTCCCTGCAGCCCCCTCTCCAACTTTTTCGTTACTGGGCCCTTATGCTAAGCTACATCCCCAGTCATTTTAAAATTTTTATTTGGAGATAGAGTTTTTCTAAATTGCTCAGAGGCCCAGACTAGGTTCAAAGTTTTGACCCTCCTGCCTCAGCCTCCCAGAGTTCTGGGATGATAGGTGGGTGCTACCATACCTGGTGCGAAGTCCCATTTCTTGAGACCATCACAATGGGGATTAAGCTTCAGCAAGAGTTAGGGTATATGGGCAACACTACGTTCAAGTCACAGCACAGGCAATGAATGAAAGTACTCAGCATGAAGCTCTGAGTGTAGCTCGGTGGTAGAGTATGTGCCCAACATGTGTAAGGCCCTGGATCAATCCTCAGCATTGCTCAGTAATAAAAAGTGCTCACTACTACACCACTGATAGATGCTTTTTGTTGTTGTTTTTGGTGGTACCAAACAGATCAAAGGATGATTCAGTAGTCACTCACCCTTAATCCTAGCATTGTGCCATGCATCATTAATCACATAATCTAGACTCAGCCACCTCTAGAAAATTCCCACCTATGACTGCATGAAGCTTGCAGAGGATATCTAAACACAAACCACAAAAGGGGTTTCCATGTTGACCTGTAGTTGTAGAGCCTGTGACTTGAGGCCTTCCAGAGAGTGGTGCAGTGAGGGCCTGCGATGTGTGGCACCTGTGTGTAGAGTGGACGTGGAAAGGCAGGCTCGTCTGCTCTTGCGGCCTTCCAGACTATGGACTCTGGTCAGCTGAATGAGGGAGAGGTATGTGATTGTGTCCCATCTGCAGAGGGAGGTTCAGCAGGAAGAGAGCCAGGAGTGGGCCTAGCTGAAGTCCTGGTTCTTGCTCAGTTCCTATGAGTGGATGCCCACCAGTCTGAACTTCATGTTGAACCACAGCCCTGAGCTCTCTCTTTCATCTGCCTGAATCTGAAGCACAAACAGGAGGGTTGGGGAACTTGGTCTGCTGCTGAATTTTGTGAAGCAATGGGCAAAGATAAAATCCTCTTCTCCATGGCTGTCCTCTGGTTTAGCCAGTAGCTGAGGAGTCCTGGAGAGTTTTCCACATATCAGCGCACACTAGTTTGCGTGAGCTTGTTCACCTGGGTCGTCTTGAACTGTGTGCTTACCCAAATGTGATGCTGTTCATCAAGGAATCATTGCAATGTTTCTTTGAGAACTGTCTTTAGCCCAGAGTAGATTTTGTTAAACATTCTCAATTCGAGTCTTTTGCACTAGACTACAATATCAGATCAGAGATTGTGGCTGCCTTATTTTTTTTTTTTTAAGGTATGTTGTCTTTATCCACTAAGTTTTTGTTAATTTGTTCCAGTAGCAATAGGAGGCTGAGAATGCACATAGTTTACTTATATATATTTTTATGTATTTAGTATAGGGTCTACATGGTCTCACTACACAAATTGGACTCGTAGTGATTCTTCTGTTTTCAGCCTCCCACACACTGAAATTACAGTCATGCAACACCATGCCCAGTCTCAATTGGCATCTCTGAGTGCCCTGGGGATGGGGCCAGTAGGGCAGAATGGGGATCGAACCCCCAGCCCTTGCGTCTGCCTCAGCAGGCGCTTTAATCCCCTAAACTATCTGGCCCACCCAACTGAGGCTGCCTCTTTTACTTCCTTAATCTCAATGCCTCAAAGAGGCTCAGAACCTCTGAAAGAAAATTTATATGGAAATAATTTGTAATTTCCCAGGATGACTATTTCTTTCCTTCTTTCTTATGTCCCCTCTCTCTTTCCATTACATGTGGGGAGAGCGGCCTGAGAAGATTTGGGGAGCTAAGAAGGAGTCAGATAATATATGATATAGGACAGGGTTAATATCTGATTCTTTTTTTTTTTTTTTTTTTGGTGCTGGGAATAGAACTCAGGGCCCTGTGCTTGCTAGGCTGGTGCTGTGCCACTGAGCTGCATCCCCAGCCCTCATATTTGACTCTAAATTCATTTGGAAGCCATTGCAAGGAAACTTTAAAAAAAAATGGCTTTTGTTTTTAAAAGATTTCTCTGATTGAATGAAGATGATGGATTTCATGGGGACAAAAGTGAAAGCAGAAACTAGAGGAGAGACAATGGTGGTGTGGCCTACAGGGTCAATATGGTCAAGGTACAAAGTGGCTGCAATTTCTTCTAAAACAGTTAGGACTCTAATAATATAGTCAGCAAGCCTGATAGGAGAAGAGGTGACTTCCATGCACCTTATAGAAATGACTTCCTGCCATCTCAGTCTCCACATTTCACAGATTCACATTCAAAGTCCAGTGAATGGACACATGACTGGCTTAGCTAGGAAGCGTGGAGGGGGTGGCTATTCCCCAAATGCTCCTGATCTCCTGGGCAAGAGAATGCTGACCTGAGAATTGCCAAGGGGTTTAATGGAGAGAGAGAGTAGAAGGTGGACTAGAGAAGGCTGCGGCCAACTGCAGTAAAGTGTGGGCGCATCTGCACACAAATTCCTTTGACGGCCAAGTGTTTGACCTGTCTTTCAAGAGACACCTCCAGAACTCACCCAAGGAAGACTAGAACTGGTTTTTCAAGAATGGACATGCATGGTGACACATGCCTATAATCACAGCATGCTAGGGGCTGAGGCAGGAGCATTACCAATTCAGGCCTAACCCGGGTAATTTAGTGAAATCCTAGCTCAAATAAAAAATAAACAAGGGCTGAGGTGGCACCTCAGTGAGTAGGCCTTGTGTTCAGTCCTTAGTTCTGAAGAAAACAAATGACACTCATGGGAACATCCAGCTTCTCCGTTTGATGACTTTTGTTGTCACAATCTCAAAATCCTCCCATGAAACACAATAACCCTCCCTGAAAATAAACACATGACTGGTAAAGAGACCTGATGCCCACATCATGCACAAAAGAACTCTAATCCTCCCTCTTCTTGCCATTTTAGGAGCACAGTGTCTCCCCTCTCTCTATAAATTCCCCAGCTACTAACTCATTGGGAAAGTCAGTGTGAAATTACAGCTCGTGGCCTTCATGTTGGTTTACTACACAGAAATATCTTTATCTTTCTTGCAAAAACCTGGTGCCATACTATTGGCTTCACTATACGTGGGCCAGCAATCCTTGCTTGACATCAAAAATACAACAGATTGGTTTGGGTTGTAGCTTAGTGATAGTGTTTGCCTGTGTGCATGAAGCCTTAGGGTTGTCTCCAACATTGTGGAAACAGAAACAAAACTGCAACAGGTGTCTCCTAATGCAAGTGAAGCTTATAATCACATCACTTCTACTTTGCAGAAAAAAGTATCATGTCATGTGGAACCACTGAACACATTAACACGGGCGAAGCATTAAAGCAATACACAAACGAAATAACAGCACACCAAATTAACATATTAATCCCTAATCGCTTCTCCAAAAGCAAGTTCAAACTGACAAAATTCATGCCAAACTGTTTCCTGTCAAGTCCCTTCTGTGTTCTCTGAACTTTGTGGGCTCCCAGAGCTCAGGTGGAGGTTCCCAGCTAAACGAAGACGTCAGGTTTCCTGAGAGCGCCCCAGGAGTTGCTTTCTCCATCTCAGTTTCACAGTGCACCTTCTTACTCACCTGACACAATAGGCACTGTTTTGTATTTGTCAGCTAATACAAAGTAGACACAGCTGCAAAAGAAGAAAAGCTGCTTAGTTAGCACTGGAGCCTAAGGGCAGCCTCTATTCACTTCTCAGGCAAATCGCCTTCTCCAAGGGGAGTTTTCCCAACCATGACATGTTACCAAATGCTTATCATACCAACTGAGCATGTCCATAAAAGCACTTAGAACACTCTGAGGAGCTTTCTAGATTCAGGGTATGGCTATTCATGTAGATGACTTCAGGGCTAGGAATCCCAGTCTGTATATTTTCTATAAAATTATCTATCTTGTAATGGTGCACACCTGTAATCCCAGCACTTGGAAGGCTGAGGCAGGAGGATCAGTGCGAGTTCAAGACCAGCCTGGGCCACAAAAGTGAGCTCAAGGCCAGCCTGAACTGCACAGCGAGACCTTGTCTCAAAAAGACCAAAAAAATTATCTGTCTTGTTCCCGCTTGCTCAGACATCCAGACTGGACTCTGCTATTTCCTATTTTTCCAGGTGATTCCAATCTAAAGTATAAAAAGAATCTTAAATCTCACTCTCACCAAAAAAGCCTTACCATGCTTCCGCATGTGTCATGGATTTTTTTCTCTTTGAACCCTCTGCAGCCTCTGTCAGAACCTCTATTTGAATACTAGTTCATGGTTGCAAGGACCTCTCTACTAACTATTTGATCTGGTGTTAGTTTTATTTTGTAATTTTATCTTCTCTCGTAACATTAGCCTTGTCGTCTAATGACTTCTGTGTGTGTGTATTTTGGATGAACTGTTGTGACTACTAACTTCTTCCTTACTGCAGCCTGGTGGTGGTGATTATGAAAGGCCAGACATGCTGCCGTGTGACAGTAGTTAACTTTTGAATGGCAGTGGCTCCGCTTAATATCTTCTTCCACTTTCTTGACTACGTAAAAGGCAGGTTTGTTTTTTGTATTTTTAAGGTAGGGTCTAACTACATAGGCCTGGCTGACCTTGAACTCACAGAGATATTCTTGTCTCAACCTTCTGAGTGCTGGGGTTATGAGAAATGATGTTAGAATAAATAAAAGCTAACCATCAGTAAAATGATCTAAGCCATACTCGGTTATTTCATGCATTCTTCATAACTAAATATATGTGAATGTCTCAAGTTTCATGAAACTTTATAAGGGCAAGAGCTAGAATTGGTCTTGTACATTTTCATGAATCAGCATATATAAAGAGTAGTCAAGGGGCTGGCGAGATAGCTCACTGGTCTAAAGCACCTGCTTAGGCAAGCCTTAGGCAACCATAGGGACCGCAGTTTGATTCCCGGCAGTACATGCTGCACCAGCCCTACCCTCAGGGCAGGCTGAGCCAGCCATTATATATATATATATATATATATATATATATATATATATATATATTCAAATACTGTGACTAAGCAAATGAATGAATAAGGTGGCTGAGGATAAATATAAGACACAGGTAGTAAAAATAATTTGATGAATTTATAAGGACAATAAGGGCAACAAGAAGCCACAGCTCATGTGTCCATTTCTGCCATGAAATTTGGAATGGCACCTTTTCGTCAGACTCTGTCTGAGAAATTTAACCTCCCACTCTGTCCGGACACAGATATCATCACCTTGCAATTGTGTGCAGCTTGGTGAGCAACCAGAGCTTACGCAGTGAGCACTTGGAGATCACACAATATCTTTTAAACAACCTGAACCCAGAGTAACCAATCATAGTCCCTGTCATAGTTTGGGTATTTTGCAAGGTAAATAATACAATATAGGACACATATTATAAGGTTCTTTTATAAAGACGCACCCAAAGAAATATATACAAGGAGTGCATGAAATCTATCTGCATACTAAAGACCAAAGAGTTCAACTGAGGGGCTGGATCTTATGATAATGTCTTATGTGAGCCTATTTCACAGATCTGTGCTGGGAAGGCCCAAAGGTCAGTGGCAAAAGCTAGAAAGTCTGTGCCAGTGGGGTGAAGGATCTGTGCCAGCAGGCTGAGGGATCTGCACTGGAACCAGAAAGCAATGCTCAAGGTAAGAACCAGAGCTCCTAAAAAAATTACCACAGCCATCCTCAGCTGCAGTGGGGTCCTGAGCTCCTCTGACTATGAAGAAAGCCAAGTTCCCATCAGGAAAGTCAATGCAACAAGCTCTTCATTGTCTTTTTGAGACAGGGTTTCAGTACACAGTTCAGGCTGCCTTTAGTTCACTTTTTATAGCCCAGGCTGGTCTCGAACTCACACTGATCCTCCTGACTCAGCCTCCCAAGTGCTGGGATTACAGGTGTATGCCACCACGCCCCGTTCAATGTGATAAGCTTCTACATCAGACTGAGCAGTGCACCTTCTTCCCCTCTGGAGTCAGGAAGCAATGTTCAAAGAGAGGACCAGAGCTTACCAAAATGAACCATAGCCTTCTCAGCGATGATGAAGTTCTGAACTTCTCCTCCTACAAGAACAGTCAAGTTCACCAGGCAAGCCAGCATGACAAGGTTTGCCAGCAGAACAGCCCAGGAGAGCAAGCAGCTTCCAGCACCTCCAACAGCTTCTCCAAACAGCTTCCCTAACAGCCTCCCATCAGATTCTCCAGTTCTACCTCTTATGCTGCTGGCAACAATCCCCAGGTGGGCCTCCCATGCCCAGTACCATGCTAGTTCAATTCAGCTGGGTGAACAAGTTGACTGCCAGTTCATAATTCACTACAGTCCCAACATAGTCACAGATACTAGCTGGCCTTCAAGCTGCAAAACTCCCAATTAATTCCTCTTATGTGCTTTTGTTATGCTGATACAATGTGGAATTAGAGCTAAGAAATTACCAGAAATGAGCAGATATAAGTAGGAATCTTTTTCCTCCTTGTTTTGAAGGCAAAGCCAATATGTGAAATTATTTCAGAGCTGTTACAGTTTCACTTGTTCATATAGTCCTCAGGAAACTATTTCATTGGGCCACAATTTTTTTTTTTTAGCAAAACAGCTTCCATCATCTTCAAAATTTTATGTTTGAAAATATGATATTTCTAGAGACATTGGACTTTTAAGCCATCCAGCAATGAGAGACAACCACAAAAGCTATCAGAAGAATTAGAACTAGAGATTTATTTGGGTCTGTCCACTATCCCAGCTTTTTTGTCACTGTCCCTCTAATCCTGTGACCAATGACATTCCTTAAGCACTTCACATAGCTCATGAGCTCTATTTTTAAATGAATGAAACTGTCATATGCTGAGTGCTTCAAAACAAATTTCATCCCATTGGACTTCTTTCTTTTTTTTGCCCTGAAAAGCATCAGTAAATAATTGCTTTAACCACTGCTTATTATCTTTGGTTGCCAGATAGTCTATGTTCCTTGGCAAATGTTTCTAAGTAACATAATCTATCACCATTTTAAAAAATATTGGTAGATCTGATGGAGACTTCTACAATAGAAGAAAAAAAAACCTATTTGTCTATCTTTATCCAACTGCAACCCACTGAAATGTAATCTGGGGATTATCGAGTGTCAGGTGGTGCCTTCGGAACACCAACTATCTGGCAACTGGAGAAATATATGTGAGAGGCACTGGACAAGAGGTGAGGCCATGGGGACACATTAGTTAAATGTTACCTTGAGTATTAATCTGGAGGGGGTTGACACATTCTGTTGTAGATTTTACTAAAATATTTTTGAGGCCTTTACCTATGTCATAGTATGTATGGTCTCTATGGTTATGATCTTCTTTTGTTAAAATGTATGTTTCAAGAATAAAGAGAAAAGACATCCCCAAGTTTCAAGGAAAAATAAAGTTACTGTCATATTTTGATTTAACATAAATCTATCTCTTGTGCTGATTCTAGTAGATTTGTCCATTTATTTTGACATTGGGAAATATAAATAAATCTGAAACTCCTGCAAAGTTTCAGAGTAAATATATGTACATAATTTGTTAATTAATCAGTTATTTCAATTAATAGGGAATTTTAAGTAGTAGAAAATGATTTTTTGAATATTAGCAGCAAAACTACCCAAAGGCTACCAAGGCAGCTCAATGGCTGCTAAGGCCATGTCAGGGCATGACCCAGCAGAAAATCACAACTACAACCAGTGGCTAAGGCTTATGTTACAGATCAGGGATGACAAATGGTGGTGTTTGGTGTGCCCCTCCCCTCTGTCATGTCTACAGCAGGCATTTCTAACCGATGATGACACTCTCTCTGTCCGCCCAGGAGTAACCTCAGAATCCTCCACAGAGCCTCATATTGGCCAGCCACTCGCAAGCAAGCTGGGGTCTTGCATGAAACCTATATTCAGTTCCAATTAAAACCATTCATTAAGAGATTAGGTTTTACACCCTGCAACTATTGTTAGGCTCTTTGAGGTCCATTAGTGGTGAGAAAATGCCAGAGATGAGCAGAAGTAAGTAGAACTCATTTTTTTCTCCCTGTTTTGAACACATAGAAAATACATGATATTATTTCAGAACTTTGCAACATCACTCCTTTTCTATTTTAAGGTTCTGGTCCAGGGAAGGTTCTGGTGCATGGCATTTGCGTGGACCAAAAAAAAAAAAGATGGTGCCAGTGTATTTATTGCTAGGTAAAAGAGCCATGCCAAAATCTTGGAACTGGATCAGTCTGGAAGACAAAGTAGGAGTGCTCTTTTCTACTTCTTCCTACGAAATATGCATTCTGGGACCTGTCTGGGAGCAAGAGCTGGAGGAACTAGGAAGAGGGAAGTAGAGGCAGAGGAGGAAGGGTGAGGGAAAGAGCAATCTGGACAGGACATGTCTTAAAAAGAGCCCTGAATTAGCTTAATGATTTTATCACACCTCCTTGCCAATCATAGACAGTTCTCGACTATTTACTGTGTAGTAGCCACCATGCTAAATTAGAGCATCATCTCACTAGAAAATCCCCAAACCCTTGAAGAAGTTTATCAGCTAGAAACTGTTTGGGCAACAAACACATCAAAATTCCCCACAGAGGTGAGGGCAGGAATCAGTGGAGCTGCCCAGGAGACACAGTGGGTGAGGCTCACAAAGGCTCCTGCTCTCTAGATCTGAAGGGAAGCAGGAAGGGAATCTGTGGAGCCCTGGGAGGAGCTGACACTCCAGGAGAGGTCATTTGGGCACAGATGTGGCTTGTGATATAGGGAGATATATGCCCACAGCTGAGTGGAAAGGATCCCCCCCCCCCCAAGTACCCTCTCCAACTTCGCCCTTTCCTTTCTTCTCTCTCACTTTCTTCCAGTGTCACCTATGAACAGAACTCTTTGGAAACCCAAGGACACTGGCCTTTTGATGGAATCAATAGAAGGCAGCCTCCTCTGAAATGGGGGCCTTAGCATCAGCTCAGAAGCTGGTGCTGGATCTGAGGGGAGAAGGGCCCAGCACTGGCAGAAAGCAGCAAACCTCAGCAGCAATTCCCTAACCCTGTGGGAGCCTGCTGGGAAGAGAAGTTTCCGCTGCTCAGCAGGGAAGTAACTGGCCTCCTGAGAGGTCTTCACTCCCACAGGTCTGGACAGGACAGGAAGGCACAGAAGCCTGTCCCTTCTTCATCAGGAAGATATCTGTGCTCTTGTTTCCATCCCATAGATGTATCTGGGTCAGAGGTCTTTCTCCAGCTGTGAAGGCTGCCTGGGGCGGGAAGTGTTCCTGAACTGGGATCCAGGTACCCTATACATTGGAGTTCAGATAAAGAATTCATTCTTAGCAAATGAGATATTTAAAACAAAATTTAACAATGTACAATCTATCTTTATTTGTCAAGTCTGACAGCTCTAACTTTGATGCACTGTCACCCAAAGAAATTTGAGTTTTGGTATAGGAAGGAGATCTAAATAATGAGTAGGTAAGCGTAATGTTAGAGCTGTAGCAGAGAATATTGTAATTATTCCTGTTGACAGGTTTAGAGCTAAGACCTATGGAAAAAGCAGAATCCAGTCCAGGTGACACAGCTACTAAGCGCCAAGTTTGGGCTTAAAGGAAACCCACTGTCTTCTAAAAGTTATGGTTTGAGTTTCAGTGAGTTAAGAGACTCCAAAAGCAGAAGAGGTTAGGATGAGAGCTCTTCAGCAGTGAGCACTCCGTAGTGCTCAGACAGGATGTGGCTTGTGGGGAGTTAGGCTGTGCCCCATGAAGTCAGACTGCCTTCTGTCATGTTAGAAACTCCTGCTCAGGTTAGTTACTCAGATTGCCACACATAAGCATGCAAAATTTAAAAGGGAAAGAAAGAAAGAAAGAAAGAAAGAAAGAAAGAAAGAAAGAAAGATACAAAAAGTTATAAAAAAGTTAAGTGTCAACTGGTCCCCTCTGTAGGCCTGCAGATGTAGCATAGCAACATTGTCAAATTCCTATTCATTTGTTTAGTGAAGTTCTGTGTCATTTATAATTTTTTTTATTACTAGTTTGCATTCTTTTGAGATAATAAATAAATTTAAAAAAAAGAAAAGAAATTCTTCCTCTTAGAGTCATGGTTCTCTATGTGGGATAGAAGTTACCACTCCAGGGAACCTCTAGCAATGAACAGAAACATGTTCAGGCATCACAAATGCGACAGGGTAACACTGGCATCCACAGGGTAGGCCAGGGTTGGGGCTAAGTAGTCACAACGCATGGGCTGTTCTGATCTGAAGTATGGGGAGTGAGATCCCAGAGGACCCTGAGGAACAGCCGAGTGGCAGTAGTTGCCCCCATGGCTCACCCTACACTTGAGGAGCTTAGACAAAGATCCATAGGTGAGATTTCTCCCAACATCTGTACCTTAGAGTAGAACAGATTGTGCGCTATTCCCTTGCAGATTTGAACATTTAACTTTTCTCATAGCATAGAGAATATACCAGAGATAGATGTTTTAAGACCAGAGAGACCAGGGCTCTCACAACCGACTCTAGTACTCACAACTATGAAAATAGTTATTAGTGCCATTAGGAACTATTTGTTGAGTGACATTGTTTATATTCAAGAACAATCTATTAGAAAATGATTGTGATAAATCTCCAAATATTGTTCTATTTAATTTGATGAACATATGTAGTCTTTAAAGGTTATATGAAAAGAAATAATACATATCGCTTTATTAATGAATAAACTACTCATGAAAGACCAAGGACAGAGAGCTGTATTTGTGCCATTTTTCTACTTGTTAAAAACATAATGTTGAGCAGAATCTAGAGACTTCAAGTTGGGAGCTATTTTATTTCTCCTCCAGAGTTCAATTCCCTTGGTAGTCTATGCCATAGTGACTTATGATACTACCCCAGCAGAGACACTGAGTAAGATTTTGTATCTCTTGCAGTCTTTGGTAGATGTCCAACCTAAACCTTATTCCTCTACTGAGGCCTTGCCAGGCTCTTAGTGAATAAATGTCAGGCCAAGAGCTCTTGAAAAGCTGGCCCTCTACTGCCAGTCTAGCTTGATTTATAAATTACCATTTGGCTGTCTATATCTTGCCATACGGTTGTCCAGTGCTTGTATTAGCTGGAACCAGAAATTTTAGCTTATTAAACACAAGTTTCACCAGGCATTTTCAAATTGGACTTTAGCCAAAGGATATTGGTTACTTAAGTAACCAAAGGGGATTGTTAGAGACAGGACTCATTTCTAAAGTGGCCCAGTGGCATTAATCCCAGGGAGAGGAACTAGCAAACACAGATCATCCCCTCTGTTAGGTACTAGGCACGCACATGCAGTGTCTATTTTTTTTTCAGTGTAGTGTCTATTTTTTTTTGTAACAAATCAGCTTCCTCATTCCAAGCAGAAAGAGGGTGAAAGTGACCTTAGGCATGTTGCCCACTAAAACACCAGTTTGTTTATCTAGAAAATGGGAGTAATAGTGGGACCCCCTGAATGGACATGCTGTGCGAATGAACTGTGAAGGAGCCTGGCAGCATGCTGAGGCTTAAGACTGTGAGGTCCATTAGCATTACTTCCAATAAGGATGGCATGCAAGGCAGTCCAAGTCCACCCTCACCATAGCACACAGCCTCCAAGTAACAGCAGCAGCGGTTTTTTTTGTTTGTTCTGGATGTGACTCCGAGGGACATTTCAATATGCAGAGACTTTTTTCCATTTTCCAAATTTAACTTATTATATAATTTCCAAGCCCCCTTTTCCAGCCCCCAAAATAAGAAAAACAAAAGTGCACAGGCCAAGCACCACATGCATGTTGCTTTCTAGTCCCAAGATTCCCCTCCTTTCTGATTTTAAGACATTCACGCAGCGACAGGGCCTGGCCAGGAGCCTCACTGATGCCCTTAACAGCTCTCTGCCAACTCTGCTCTCAGATTGCTGCCACCCAATACTCTCTGATGCTGGATGATAAGGAGCAGCAGCAGCAGCAGGAGGGGGAGGATGACAGAAGTAACATATCTGCCTCTGCTTTTTTTTTAAACTTAACATGGCGATAGCAATCCCACATAGTCGGTGATCACTTCCTACAGGAAGCCTTTCTGGATGTCCCCATGACCTGTAGCTGCATTGGTTACCCATGACCAGTCTCCTATCAGCCTCTGGCCAGATCACCTTATACCATACCATGATTACAGAGGTTAACCGGCCAAGCCCGGCGCCAATCCTGCAGGGAAATGAGCTTTGTGATACCCCTTTGGTCTGCACTCTGTATGAAGTATGACTGAAAATGCAGTGAAAATTTAAATTATAAAAACGTTTTTTGTCTAATTTGAGAATTTATTTATTTTTCATTAATGAAGTTTATTGGAACCTTTTAAATACACCTAATGATCACTTTTATCATAGGGACTTCGTGCCTGTATGTGATTTTTCTTCTTTTTCCCATTCCTTTATATTCTCTCCTTTCACCCCTCTTCCCTTCCTCATTTACGAAAGTTTTGTTTCTATTTCTCTTTTCTCTTTTTCCCCCGTCCTTTCTGTCCTCTTTTTCTTCTTTAGTTAGTTCCCCTTCCCAACTGAGCATTTTTGTCCTATTTCATAATATCTATGTATGTTCCAGTCTTATTTATACTGTCAATTTTCATGCCAGAGAATCAATACAACACTTACCTATGTGTTCAGTTTATTTCACTTGAGAGTATGGTTGCAAGATCTATCCATTTACCTATAGATGCATCAAATTCATCCTTTACGGCTCTGTAATACTCCCCTGTATAAAAGCCCTACATCTTCTTTATCCATTCACCAGCTGATGACCATTTGGGTTGTTTCCAAGATTTAGTGATTACAAATTGTGCTGCTATAAACATGTGTGTGCATTGCATACATCAGTGGTATGGTGCTTTTAATTATTTTGGGAAGATAACAAGAAGGGGAAATTCTGGGCCAAAGGAACCTCCAGTTTTAGCTTTCTGAGGAATCCCCATGGTGTTTTCCACAGTGGCTGCACCAGTCTGTACTCCTACTGACAGTGAAGAAGGACTTTTCTCCCACAACCTTGCCATCATTTGTTATTGGTTCATTTCTTGGTAACTGCCGTTCTGGAGTGAGATGGAACCTCAGCATTATTTTAACTTACATTTCTCGAATGGCCAGTGATGCTGAATATTTCTCATGTATTTATTTGCCCTTTTCACTTCTTCATCTGAGAAGTGTCTGCTATAAAAGCCCATTTTTGAATTGGGATTTTCAATTGGGGGGTCGTAATTTTGAGTTCTTTGTATATTGTTGATGTTAGTGCTGAAAAGCTGGTAGAAGTTTTTCCCCCACTCAAACCTTGTTGATTTCTTTTGCTGAGTAGAAGCTTTTGAATAAAATGAGATCCCATTTGTTTTCTCTGAAACACTTCCCCTGTCATCTGGTTAGACTGTAAAAAAAAAATACAGTTAAAGACACATTACCATTGATCCTCCTCTAAACACTTCCCCTCACTTCACACATATTTATCCCAGCACTTTTGTTGCTTTCTGAAGCAGTTCTGGAAGTTCTCTTTCATAAGTGTCTAACTGTGTTGCTGTGGCTCATTTAGTGTCCTGAATCAGTTCAAAACATTGCTTTTTCCCAGTCATGCTGACTTTGGGGAAGAACCAGAAGTCATATAGTACCTAATGGGGGGAATAAGATGGACAAAACCACAGTACAATGTTTTAAAGCCAACCTTTCTGCTGGGTGGCATTCAACATCAACGTTCACTATTTTTTTTTATTTTTATTAATTTTAATGAGAAAGAAATGACAATGAGACAGTTTCAAAACGGATGAGTAGGACAGTTACAATAATTAATACATTGCATATTGCTATTTTCTTAGTAGTTATTCAGAGTACAAGATGCAGACATGATGTCTTGTCTAAACACTGTTAGTACAAATCTTTCTTCTCATTGAACTAAGAGAAAGTAGCTGTGTATCTATCCATATATATATATATATATATATATATATATATATATTTCTTCATTTACATTCCCCTTTTTTGTTTTGTTTTGTCAGAGAAGGGTGGAAGACACCAAAGATGACTTCCAGAACTGCTTCAGAAAGTGGTATAGGATAAATGTGTTCCCAGGGAGGGAAAGTAATTGACAAGATGGATTAATGTAATGTATCTTTTATGGTCATATATGTGGTTTCAATTTAAACATTCATTGCAGTTTTTTATCATACCTCACAGGTAATAAACATTTGACAAACAAATAAAGAAAAGCCAAAAAAAAGAGAAACTGATGTCCGCTGTGTTGGGCCTCCTCGCACTGCTGCAGGAGAGGAGCATAGCAGAGTGCTGAGTGCAGTGCCCCGCAGTCCTGAGAGGTTAAGCAGGAAGGCAGGCATGTGCACGATGACCTCAGGCATTTGGACCTGTGACCTGGACAGGAGAGAACCATTTCCTCATTTTTAATCCTCAATGCAGTAAAGTATATGTTGAATAAAATTTACCACTTGAACTACTTTTAAGACAACAAGCCCAGTGTGAAAACACATACCTGTCTTCCCAGGACTTGGGAGGCTGAGGCATGAGATCAAGGCCAGCCTGGGTCACACAATGAGCTCAAGACCAACCCGAGGGCCAGCCACATAGCTCATTGGTCTAAAGTGCCTGGTTAGCAAGGTACAGGGACTGGGTTCAATCCCTGGTGTGCTATGCCAGCCCCACCCCTGGGGCTTGCTGAGAGGGTGATCTTAGCACTTGGGAGAGTGAAAACAGGAGGATGACTATGAGTCTGATCTGTGAAGTGAGATCCTGTTGACCCTGTCCTAAATACATTAAAAAAAAAAAAAAAAGAGAGACCAGCCTAAACTA
This sequence comes from Capromys pilorides, assembly GCA_004027915.1. Classification (NCBI taxonomy): domain Eukaryota; kingdom Metazoa; phylum Chordata; class Mammalia; order Rodentia; family Capromyidae; genus Capromys; species Capromys pilorides. The sequence goes on along the minus strand of PVKN010005391.1, from coordinate 14,199 downwards.
TATAAAGAGACATTAAAAAAAAAAAAGACCAGCCCAAACTACATAGAGATCCTATCTCAAAAATCAATCAAAACAAACAAAAACACAATTTAGTAACATCAATTACATTCTTCATACATTTTACAATCATTGCTAGTTTCCCAAATTTTTATCTAGGATAGAAATTCTGTTTTTTTTTAATGTATTTGATACAGGGTCTACAGGGTCTCACTCTGTAGACTGGACTTGTAGTGATTCTCCTATTTTCAGCATACCGAGAGCTGGGATTACAGGTGTATGTCACCACACCCACTCTCAATCACCATCTCAGGGTGCCCCAGGGGTGGGGCCAGCATGGAATGCTGGGGATTGAACCCTGGCTGCTGCGCTCTGCCTAAGCAGGCACTTTAGTCCACTCAGCTATCTGGCCAGCCCTTTAGAAATTCTAACTACTAAGAATTAATTTTCCATCTTCCCCTCATCCCCAGCCCATAGCAACTTCTAATTTACTTTCTCCCTTTGAATTTGCCTATTCTAGCTATTTCAGATAAGTGGAACCATAAAACATATATTTGTCCTTTTGTGTCCAACTTGTTGTACCCAGTTTAAAATTGCAGGGTTTATCTGTGTTATCGCATGAAAACTTGTTTTAAAAGGGGAGTGAAGTGAACCCTGGGCCATGCAGGCTAAATGTATGTGACGTCGCCGAGCTATATCTCAGCCTGGGAGCCATTTTTCAGCAGAGATATGACTTAGGAATGACAATGTTTTGGGAATTAGACAGGACTAGAAGGTACATACTAATGGTGTGCTGAAGACCTCGGTGCAGTGGCCTTGGCGCTTTGCTGCCCTGTTCACCATTGGATAGAGTCTTGAATACTATATGGTGGGTGGGAAATCTAAACATTTTATAATCATGGACATATGTGGTTTATTGAAGCCTGCCAAACCTAATGCCTGTTAAAATGAGATGGCAAACTGTTGTAGTCCATTGCTGGGAGAAAGAAGACAAGAGTTTGTCAAGGAGGAAGAAAGTGGAGTGTGGCCACAGGGAGTTTTTTGAGAGGTGAGCGTCATCATGCTGTAGTCTACTTGAGGTTTGCAAATAGCAGAAACCCCCTAAAGTGAGCTCACATTTTAAAAACTAAGGGTATAATCAAGGGCTATTGTAGTCAGGGCTTATAAGAGAAACGATTTAATGTAAGATGCATAATTTATGGGATTATTTTATAATAATCACCCAAAGAGTCAAATTCAAAAAGCATGGAAGATCTGTCCATGCACTGAAGACCTCGAGAACCTAACCAAGAGCCTCGATTCATTCCAATGTCCTGCATGCCCCCATCTGGAGGCCCAGAGCCCAAATCAATGTCGCACGCACATCTGTATCAATGATTTGTGCTTCGACCAGACCCAAAGGCCAGTGGTGGATGCTTGACAGTCTGTGCCAGTGGGATGGAGTATCTGGAACCAGGAAGTAACACTCTAGGTAAGGACCAGAGCTCTCCACAAAAGAACTGTAGTCTTCCTCAGCAACACCAAGGACCTAAACTCCTCTGAAAATGAGAATAGTTGAGTTCCTATAAGGAAAACCAAAATGACGAGCTTCTTTAGGAGAATCAGCAATCTTCCCCTCCATACTTTTATGCTGTTGGCAGCAATCCTCAGGTGGACCTTCTACTCTTAGCACCACACTGACTCAGTTCATCTGGGCGTTGTAAGTTAATCCACCATGAGGGGTTTTTATAAAATTTGAATCTGTATATCCACAGACAATCACACACAGGTAACAATGAGTTTCTTTCAAGAAGACAGAGATCTTGCTTATGCATGCCTGCAGCTGCAATGGGATTGCCGGTCCCCTGGACACCTTGATGAAGATGTGTATCCTTGGGCCTCAGTTGGTGTATCCTCTAGCAAGTTCCCAGAGGATGTGGATGCCCTGGTCCTCTGACAGCAATTTGAGTACCATAGTGCAAACACGGCTGCTTGGTCACACTTCAGTCTCTGAAGTTTTCCCTTCCCATCTCCAGATTCATTAGACTGGTCGTGATTGCCATCCTGGGCCAGCGTCCATGCCTGTATCCATCCATCCATCCATCCATCCATCCGTCCGTCCATCCATCCATCCATCCATCACACTCAGCGAGGTCAGTTCATAAATTAGCAAAATTACCACCACTAGCAAGTAGTATTTTCCATGAGAACCATGGTGGCTGTGTCATGTGTTTTACAAAGCGTCTACTTGATTCTGCACACCAGTCTTTGAAGTGAGAAAAGGCACAGTGAACTTCCTGAGACCACAGAGCTGGTAAGCATCAGAGTGGGCCTGGAAACACACTGCTGGTCTCCAGAGCCCCTTTGCACCATTGACATCAAGTTGTGGGAGGCTAGCTCAGTGGTTAGCTCCAGCTCTTCACACCTCCCAGAGCACACTAGTGTCTCCGAGGGACTTTAAAAATCTACAACTGGGTTCACCCTCAGTTATTCTAACTTAGTTGGTTCACTATAGGGATGGGGCATAAATGCCTCTTTTTAAAAAGTCCCCACACTTCCAGGTATACACACAGCTATTTGTCTCAAAAAAAGTCCCAAAGAGTTTGGGATGTAGTTCAATGGTTGAACCCAGTGTCCCTGGATTTGGTCCCTGCTACTGAAAAAAAAAAAAATTAAATAAAAGCCTTCCCTCCTTCATACAATAGATCCAGGCCTAGTTGCTGTATACCTGTGTGAACGCAGGCACAGGGAGAGTGTGCCTGCCGAGAGCCCTTCACCTGAGGCTGGCATGAGGACACTCAGTGAGCCCTCAGATGTGGGCCTGCTCCAGCACCTGCAGAAGGTCTTGTGTACACACAGGCTCTGATTGGATGGATCCCAGCTGGGGCTTTCCCTAACTGCCCCCCCCGCCCCCAGTTCTGGCCTGGGAGTGCCAGCAATGGCCAGCAGGCCACTGGGAGCCAGGAGAGGGTGCAGAACCAGTCTCCCTCCCAGCTTCAGATGGGTCCTGCCCTGCCAGCACACCCAATCTCAGCCTCCAGATGGTGCGGCAGTGGGTTTCTCTTAAGTCACTGGGCATATATAGCGCTTTGTGCACAGCAGCCCTAGCAAATGAGCACAGTGCAACTACATTAGACAATGGCCATGGCTCTCGCTGAGTAAGGAATTGGTGGAGATGCTAAAAGTAAGTGGGCATGCGCCATGGCACACACCTATAATTCCAGTAGTGGGGACACTGGGGACACTGAGGCAGGAGGGTAGCTATGGATTGGAGGCCAGCATGGGCTACATAGCAAGAACCTGTCACAAAAAATAAATTAAATTTTAAAAAAGAAAAAGGGACACGCGTTTCAATATGGCATGGCCCTGGTTTCTAAGCCGTCAGTCTGTCTAGTGGAGAGGTCTGGTGAGAGGTGGGAGTCTCACACACGTGTTACCCTGAAATCAGTCATGGTATGAAGAGACAGTTACTTGGGAGAATCCTGGAAAAAATCTCTCTGGGTGGATGAGCTATGAATTAGCAATTGAAATGGCTTTTCAAATCCTGCAATCTCCTAAAACTTCATTGAACATGCTTTGAAGTGTTGATCTTTTGTAATTAAAAATCCAATCCCTAGCATTTTTCTCCAATAGTGGCTGACGTTTAGGCTACCCTTGAAATACTTTCCCTTTTCCACCTGCTGGCAGCAGTACTCATAGAAGAAATAATTACTGACAATATATTTAATTTGCCGAGCTCCAAGGGCTTGAAACTCGCCAATGTTTCAGCTCCAGGTGGGCAACGTGATTACCAGTGTTTTTAAAGAACAGATTTCATGTGTGCTCCATCATTTTCATTGCCCTGCAGTTGGACACAAGTCATTGGGGTTGAGAGTGTTGTTCTGCCATGGAAAGAAGTTGCATTGCCCAGAGCGCAAGATCACAAAATAACAAATAACATTCGCAGGAGAGCAGCACAGAGCCCCTCCAGGCATTTTCTTTGTTTGTTTCCAACTCAGGCTTGTCATTTCTCCCACTGAAGCATGTCTGCAAGGGCCACGAAAAGGCTTTGGTAAGGCATATGTTCTCTAAGCCTAAGAGACTAAGCTAGTTTTCAATATTTTCCTGGGCCTTGTTACTCTATTAAAGCCACTTACTAAATCTGATGGGTGCTCAGTACAGAAACAGCAGGTCCAGTCTGGCAGAACCGTACTGTTTTGGAGCCACGAACCCTGTTTATTAAAGTGTTTGGTTGCCTGGGTGATGGGGGTGGGGTAGGACATCGTGGAATAAAATAAAGGACACACAGGAGACACATGCACATTAGAGGTCATCCTTTGTTTATTTAAAATTCAAATCTAACTGGGCATTCTTTTATTTTTTTGGACAAACAGCGCCAGTAAACTCTCATACAACACCAATAAAATTACATCCGGGGATAGAAGCCTGGCTCGCTTACAGAGGAGCCGAGTGACCCGGTGAGGAGAAAGATCTGAGATTGCTCTTGGGCTTGGACTTGCTGAGCTAGGCAGTGTGTCCCACAGCTCCTGTGCGCTCCTGTGGTTTGCTGTGGGCTCTGGCAGACTCCCGCTCACTGCTGCGGAGCAGCCCCGTGACTGCTTCCCCTGGTGGCTCTGAGTTAGTGCAGGGGAGGGCAGGTCCCAGCCATGCTGGAGCCCTAGCAGAGAAAAGATCAGCAACGCCCATGGGTCTTTATATAAAATGTGTACGTTATGTTCGTCACAGATGGGGGTGGGGGGTGTGCATGTAGCTTTCCCTGAGACTACATTGTTATTTACTTCGACAACTGGATTTTCTAGTGCTGCCTCAGGTTTTTGCCTTGTCATCCAATGACCTCTAAATATTAATATTTAGTTTTCAAGCTTTAACTTACTATTTGAGTTTAATACTCTTAAATATTGCTAGTTCTTTTATAATCTGCTTCTTTGTAGTGTCACATTGAAATAAAAATGATAGCACGCGGGGCATAGTGGCGCACACCTGGAACCCCAGCTCCTTAGTAGCTGGCAAGGTGAAACCCAGCCTAGGCATCTTAGTTACTCTTCTCTTGTTGCTGGGACAAATAACACTCAACATGAGGGAAGGAAAGGTTTATTTAGCTCACAGTTACTGGAGCTTTCAGTTCATATTCAGCTGGCTCCAAGGCAGAGCGGCATATGGCAGAGGGCAACATTTCATGGTGGCAGCTAAGAGCAAGAGAGTTGGGAGAAAGCTAGCAGCAGCCCAAAAAGCTAACTTCCTCCCTTACATTGAAATGCAGATCACCTGCCCCAGGGGAGGTGCAGCACCCATGCCAACAATAATTAATTACAAATTCCAGAAGCTGCCCCATGACTGCATGAGGTTTTGGGGGGATACCTACACACAAACCGTAACAGCAACTTAGCCACTTCAGGAAATCCTGCCTAAAAATAAAAAAAAGTAGGAGGTAGCTCAATGTGAAGGTCCTGGGTTCAATCCCCAGTACTTCATCTGCATGGGTATACACACACACACACACACACATACAACATGCATACACACACACACACACATAAAGGCAGGATGATCAAAATTTTGAGGCCTGTTTGGGAAATCAGTGAGACTATGATTAGAAAAATAAAAAAAAAAAATAGCCTGGTGTGGTGAGTGACACATGCCTGCAGTCCCAGTCCTTGAGAGACAGATAGGAGTTCAAGCCCAGCCTGGACTACATGGGGTGTTCAAGACCACCTTGAATACCTAGAGAGAGTTTTTGAAAGACAAAAATAAGATTAAAAAAAAAAAAAAACCCTCTAAAAATCCCACAAATAAAAATGGCTGGGGGAGGGAAAATGTGGTAGATCAGTGGTCACGCACCCCTGGGTTCTGCCCTCAGCAGTGAAGGGCGAAAGCTTCAGCCTTCAGGACCACATTCAGTGCTCCTCACCGCTCTCTACCTTTTCTTTTCTTCTAAGAAGTTCGTGGCTTACAACATGAAACACCTAGGAAAACTGTAGCATTGTGCTGGCGGCTGTGCTCTGTTGTGAATATCAATGAACACTTCCATGGGCTTATTTTATTCCAGTCAGACATTGTGTTAAACTCCTGAAGTACTTAAAATTCTGTGATGTTACAACTATTTCTATTTGTATTTAAAATGGTACTTTCAAAAACTTAAGCCCCTTCCCCAAAAAGAAATCTAGTAAATAGAATTGCTGGGAATTAGAAATTGAGCCTCTTTTGTTCTGTGCAGAGCTAGTGAAACTTGTTTGGGCAGATAGTCCTGACTGAGCAGAGGGGCTCTCAGTTCTGAGCCCGGGGCCTGTCAGAAACTCCCGCCAGCAATAACCCAGGAAGGCCTCTAGGGGTCACCATTAACCAACTTTGTAAGCTCTGGAGTGGTGCGCAGAAAGAGAAAAGTGTTTTAGAACAGGTTTTCTGAGGCCTGTGCTCCCAGAACTCCCACACTTTGTGCATGCTTGAGGATCAAGCGGCATGGTTCTGGGTTTTTTTTTTTTTTTTTCAATTTTATTAATTTTAATGAGAAATAACAATGAGACAGTCTCAAAACATGTTAGTAAGACAGCCATGTTAATTAATACAATGCATATTGTTGTCTTCATAGTAGTCATTCAGAGTACGAGATGTAGACACGATATCTTGTCTGAACACTATTGGTACAAATGTTTTGCCTCACAAAACTAAGAGAAAGTAGTTGTATGTATAGTACAATATTCCATAATAGTAGTGTGTTATCAGCAGAACTGGCAATGTCGGAAGCTATTGACTTGAGCCTTTTACAGCTCAGCATATTATTAATATGGCTTTTTATACCTCATAGTTAGACTTTTCTGCCAGATGGTTAAGACCAAGATAAAGCAAGACCTATATAACAAAACATGTAACCTTTGTATCTGACAAGGTCAGTCAAATCCCCTCAGGATTTACCTTAAAACCACGTACAGGATTTTATAGATCTTTTGTCAGTGTCAGCCATCTGGATGAGTCACTGCAATTGCTTGACCAATTTGCTTTCTTACAACCTGAGAGAGGGTTCTGTTTTTAAGAGTGACTCTGAGATTGGGCAGAGCTACCTCTCCGTAGGACACGCCTCTCCCTGCAGTGCACCCATCTAAGCATGGGTTTGGGCAGAGCCCTGGTAGACAGGTTTGCCCAGAGTGCTTTATCTATAGGACATATTCTTTATTTAATGATTTTGTTTCTTCCTATCCTGCATACTTTTTTTTTTTCTTAAGGTGCCAATGGTTTTATTTTCAAAAACTATATTATAGAAAATTGTCAGAGAGAGCTGTTTTCCAAATTCAACAGGCATCTCGTGTTTTTGAGACTGCATTTGGCTAGCTAGTTCACATCCTTCTGCACACTGAAAGAGCAGGTACCCGAGTTGAATTCTGCAGCAGAGCTGTGCCCAGGGTCAGGCCAGGGAGCAAGAGAGGCTCACTCTCAGGTGCCGCCAAGTGTGCCTGGTCCTATTCCAGGCCTCATGGAGCTCTGAGGCTGAAGGGGTAGGAGGAGCCTCCCGCCAGTGCGACAGCAGACTGCAGAGCAGTGGGAATTCTTGGACCAAGTCTGCCTTTTGCTGTGTAAACTGCAACCCAGCCTTTCAGCCCTCCTAGCTGCAAGCTTGGGAAAACAGCTTACCCTCCCTGAGCTTCAGGTTGGGATTAATAAGGCAAATTGCCAGTGAGAATTCAAGAAGAAAAATAGATTCCCTGATGCAGTCACAATGCCTGAGCTGCGAATCAGCCTTCAGCATGATGACGCTCTATTTCAATGTTATCACCTCGGTGGCTCAGTCGATGCAGTGCGAATCCTTGAAACGTCAGCCTTGTAGAGCACGTTCAGTGCTCACCATCACTCACCACCTTTTCTTTCACTCTAGGAAGTTAGTAGTCCACATCATGGAACACGTAGGAAGAGTTTAACATTGTACTGGCTGCATACACTCGTGTGAACTACACACTGCCCTTGTTAGATGAGTACTAAAGAGGAAATTGAAATCAAGAGTGGTGGCCTGTCCCTGTAATCCTTTTTTTTTTTATTTTTTTATTTTAGGGAAGGGTCTACAGGGTGTTCAGGGTCTCACAACTAGATTGGACTCCTAGTGAGCCACCTGTTTACAGCCTCCCAAGAGCTGGGAGTGTAGGCATGTGCTACCAGGCCCAGTCTTAATTGCTGTTTCAGCATGCCCCAGGGGTTGGGGCGGCATGGCAAGCCCATGGATTGAACCCCTGACCCCTGTGCCTGTTTGCAGGCACTTTCATCCTCTGAGCTCTTTGACTGGCCCTTCGTCCCTGTAATCCTAGCACTCAGGAGCTGAGGCAGGAGTATCCCAAGTTTGAGCCCAGCCTAGGGCATTGAGCTAGTTAGTGAGATCCTATATCCCAAGTGAGGAAGAACTGGGGATAGGTGCAGTGCAAAGGCCCTGGGTTCAATTACCAATGCCTGGGGGATGGGGAGAGGCCAAGGGAGGTTGGGGTACTGATCCTCGTATATAGCACCCAGCAAGGGCTGAGGCCAAGACAGAGTGCGTGCTGGCAGTCTGTGTCCAGGTCTGCCTGGTTTCAAAGACTGTACATCTAACTACTACTTTATAACCATGCTGCTATTTGGCTGGGCACCCACCACTGACTCCCTGAGAGACTTCTTGCAGGGTAATTGAAGGCTGCTGGCAATGCCCTGCCCAGCTCTGTGCAGTCGGGGCTCCTGATGATAGCTTTTACACCTGGTATTTCCAGTCTTTGATCCTCTTGGGAAACCTGTTGAGAAGGAGGCCCCATGCTGACTGGTGTCCTTCAGACAGAGCATGTGTGTGTGTGTGTGTGTGTGTGTGTGTGTGTGAGAGAGAGAGAGAGAGAGAGAGAGAGAGAGAGAGAGAGAGAGAGAAAGAGAGAAAGAGATTGCCCGGTGGGTGCTGTGCCACTTGAACACTGCATTAGCAATCCTCTGAATATGTTCCACAAAATCCCAGCTCTTCCTCCTCCAGGGTGCAAAGGCCACTCACTACACAGAGCCCCTGTGCCAAGGAGGGCTGAGCCAAGCCCCAATCAGAAGCCTCAGAACTGCATGCCTTGAAAACCCACCTTCCCACACTGTCCTTCATCAGCCCTGCTGACCCAGCTTCCAGCCTTCCAAGGAAAAGTCTTCTGCTTGCTCCTTCCCTTCCTTCTTCATTTTCCCTGGTTTCTACTTAAGACAGATGTGTGGTGACCATGGTGAGTGGGAGGAGAACCCTGGGCTCCCTTGATCCTTCTGCCATAGCCTCTGGGGTAGCTGGGCCTGTAGGAAAGCACTGGTATACCTGGCCTAACCACGCTTTTTGCATGTCATGGCTCCTAAAGGGTATGAGACATGGAGGGAAAGGGACATAGCTTTGCCCACTACTGTGTGATTGCATAGACATGTGTGTGATCTTCCTCTCTATATCCCTTTTTTTTTTTTGAAGCAAATACTTTATTAACTGACCAAATCATAAAAACACCATGGTAGATACCTTCTAATAAGATATCCTTCTAATAAGTCTGTTGATCCGGTCTTCCCTATTTCCAGCATCTCCACCTTCCACAAAATGAGTGGTCTATTTCTTCATTCCATCTCATGGAGATGATAACTTGAATGGCCACAGGCAGTTATTTGCCTGTTTGAAGCTTTTTCCAACAGTATAGACCTCATGGATCAGATCCTCCATGCAGATGGTGCCATATTTACCAAGTGATGGAGCAATCAATGAATCATCTGTCAAGGCAATTCGCTTCTTACTGATTCTGCCATAGCCACACTCGTGTAAGAGTTCATTCACTGACTTCAGGTTTGGGTGCTCCATGCAATGTGTGGCTCCACAATTTGCAGCATGTTAATTGAAGCCTTGTTGAGCTTAACGAAGGTGCCATTGAAGACTTGGCAAAGGAGAAGAAGCTGCAACACCTTGCAGATCTTTGGGCTCACACCATTGAGACCCCTGATCTGGATGACAAATACCAGTTTGGGCTCTGCAGGGACATAGAAGTTGCCAGCTTTTCTTGCCATTCTAGCCATTCAGATCTCAGTTCTGTACATCTGTCTGTACTCCTTGTCATAGTGCCTAGCTTTTTTATAGATGAGCTTCCTCTCTGTTTTGCGAAGCATCTTCTGGGCAAACTTCTTTCTCAGGCACTTTATCTTCAACTCTGTGAAATGTCTTTGCTTTTTCTTAAGGGTTTCAGGCACAGCAGGAACCTTCTTTTTCTTCTCTTCTACACCCTCCCTGGTTCTAGCTGGAAAAACCTCTCTACATTCTCATCTGGGGAGAAGACATTGTCTCTTGTTGTAGAGAGTTTAAATCAGGTGATGCATGATCACGCCGCCCACTGTTGGCACGACAGTGAGAGGCCAAGGCTGGGAGCCGTCCTTCGTCTTGCCAAGATCTCTTGCATGTAGCACCATGGTGCCTCATATTGCATTTGCTTCTGTGAGTGGCCCAGCAGTTTTCTGTGTCACAGCCTTGGCAGATGCCTCCTGCTGTCTCTCAGCCCTGCAGAGGGTATGTTCTTTTTACTTAATAGGATCTTCTCAAGCTAATCTCAAGCCTCAGCTAAGCATCACCTCCTCACAGGGAACCTCCCTTCCCAGGTACCCTCACACCCCCTTCATTCTCCTTCAGCACCGCCGGCTTCCAAGGATTAGCAGTCCTGCCAAGCTATTCCAGAACTTCCCTTCTGTGTCTCCCTGATTGTACAGTAAACTTGGGGGGGGGGGGGGAAGAGCCCATTCACCCTCCACCCTCACTGCCTGGGACAGCCAGCAGCTCGCTGACCCCGAGTTGGTGTCCTGAAGTGTGTCAGTTATATGGTTTTAAAAATCACCTACAACTTCCCCTGATGCTCACCAACAACTATAGCCTTCACTTTCCTTCTTTCTCCAAAATTAAAATCTGTGTTTCAAGCACAGAAACAGCACCCATGGACTCAGCCCCCATGGTTTCTCCAGGGGTTACTTTGGGCAGTGTGAGTGGAGAACTCTGTTGTGTGGGACTACCTCACACACCGCAGTATGTTGACCTTTCTGGGTCCCCTAAGGGCAAGTTACCCCCCCGCCCATCAGTGAGCAAGTTCAAGTGTATTTCCAAACACCCCACTGGAATAGTGCAGTGTGGATGAAAATCACAGGCCTTATAAACTTTGGGCAATTCATGAATGACAAGTATTCAAGAAAATGATCTGAAACACAGGAGTTGAGTCAACCCTCAACCTCTTTCCAGTCCCAAGGCACCATTCTTGCCAAGACTGCTGATAATTTGTAGTGAAAGAAATGGAGAGAACGTGTGTGTGTGTGTGCAAGCGCTTGTGTGTGTAAACGTTAAGAACAGTGGGGCCAGTGAGATAGCTCAGTGGACTAAATGCCTGCTTAGGTAAGTCAGGTACTACAGGCCATGCCAGCCTGATCCTGGGGCACACTGAACTGGCCACTGAAACTGGGCATGGTGGTGCACACCTGTAATCCTGGTGCAGGGGAAGCTGAAAACAAGAGGATAGAGTCTGAACTGTGTAGTGAGACTCTGTACCAAATACATACATATATATATGTTAAGATCAGATAAATATTGCCACATACACCTTGCTCATACCATTCCTTACTTTCTCCTGCCAGGAGTTGACTTTTCACGGAATCATCCTCAAGAAAAGTGGTGGTGTTTCAAGGATGCTGGTGGTGAGCTCAGACTACTGGGAAACTGGTCTCAGACTCACTTTTTGCAAGGCCTACAAACACAGACATCAGAGAGCTGCAGCCCAAGGCAGCTTCGCAGGGGGGCTGTAGCAGAGAGTATCACATTTCATTTTATCATACTGCCCCTGAGCAATCAAAAACGGGGAAGGATCAATTGATAGTTTCAGTGCTACTAATCAATACTTAGCTCATTATGGTTATCTGTGATCGTAACAAGTATATTTGCAGGGGAAGACATTTTATTGATGAGAAAACAATTTAAGAAATGCACTTGATCCACAGATGAGCTCATCCATAAATAAATAATTCAGCCGGGTGGGCAGCCACTTGAGACCAGGCAGCCTCCCAGCTAGAGGTTCTCTTGACTTAGCTTTGTATGGAGGCTGGGTTCTGCCCTTTTGCTGCTGGTAATCGAAAGAAAATTAGGCTTGCTATCTTGAAGTGATAGCCAACAAGGAGCGCTGGCGTGGCGTGCACTCATTCCCTTCCTTAACCCACTGAAGAGTACATTTGCCATGCTCAGAGAAGTTATTCATGGAAGCTCTCATTCACGGTGCCATTGCAGGCTCAGTACCACTTATCCTAAATACCTGGGACCAGAAGTTTTAGATTTTTATGGTTTTTTTAGATTTTTGCCATAGCTCCATATACATCATATATTTGGGAGAGGACTTGAGTGTAAACATGAAATTCATTTAAATTTCATTTTGATTTTAAAGACATACCCTAAAGTAATTTTACACAGCCTTGTAAACAGCTGTGTGAAGGAAACAAAGCTTCCTGGTTTGGCATTTTTGACTTGGGACATCACGTTAACTCTTAAAAAGTGTCACAGCTTGGATTCGGAGTGCTCAGTGTGCAGTAGTTTAGGGTTTGGAGTTTAAGAGGTCCTGCTTCCTTTGGCTGAGTTACTTGACCTTGCCAATCCTCAGATCCTTTTGCTGTAAAGTGGAGATTTCATAGCACTACTCTGCAACCCCTTGCCCCGATGCGGGAACGGCATGAGCAGGTGCACATAAAGCATGTTCGCACTCTGGCCTTTTGCACACCTTTGCACATTTTGGGCTAGGACTCAACAGATGCAAACTCATTTTAGAGGCAGGATGCGCTTCTCTCTTTCTTTCCTGGAGTGGCACAAAGACAGGTGCATAGCAAATAAACAGCAGGAGAGAGGATGTGGAGGGTCCCCAGGTAGGGCATAATAGAGCAAAAATGGGATAAGTCACCACCCAAACTTTGAATTGGAAGAAGAGTTCAGTTTTGCATTATCTTCTTGACTCAGTACCAAAGGGCTTTTTTCTCTGGAAATGGGGGTGTCTCCATGCCCCACAAGGTTGCAAAGGACCGCCACCCACCTATGTGGTCGCCAAGCCCTGCATGGGTGAAGGCCCTTCCTTCTTGCTGAGAGCTCCAGCTCAGTGTTATTGAAAGGCTGGCTGAAAACTTGGTCACCTGAACTTGTGTGAGGGAAATGGAGAGACAGAGTCAGTGGTCGGAGACCATGGCTCGGCGGAGCGGTCCTAAGTCCGCAGAACCTAATAAGCAGGAATGTATGTTTCCTCCTCTGGATTAATAATCTAGAACTTAATTCTTTTCTGATTTTTTCCCTAATAATTCAGTCTAGTTCATCTTATAAAAACATAGATTCACAGGGACTTGGTCTTCTACTATGCATGGTTTGAACAGCATTTCTCTATGGCCAATCGTCCAAGCTGGGTGCGGTGGTACACACTTGTTTTCCCACCAGGCTGAGTAGCAGAGGCAGGAGGATCACAAGTGTGAATCTCATAGGCACCTGCCTGGCAAGCTCATGGTCCTGAGTTCAATCCCCAGTACTGGGAAAAATAAATAAATAAAAATAAGAAAATAAAATAAAAAACAAGTGTGAGCCCAAAATGGGAGACTTAGTGAGACTCTGCCTTAAAAAAATGGCTTGGAGATGGAATGTAGTGCAAAGGTCTTGGGTTCAACTCTCAGTACCAGGACGAAGAAAAAAAATATAAATTTTTGTATTGAGTCTAAATTTTGTATTGCAGGGCTGGGGAGATAGCTCAGTGGAGTAAGTGCTTGCCTGGCAAGTGCAAGGTCTTGAGTTTGATACCTGATATCACCAAAAAATAAATAAATAAAATTTTGTATTGCATTAAAAAAAAGTCATTATTCCAACTGTGAAAGTTTTTGAAGGGTTTTTTTTTTTGTCTTTTTTGAGACAGGGTCTTGCTATGCAGTTCAGGCTGGCCTTGAGCTCACTTTTGTAGCCCAGGCTGGTCTCGAACTCACTGATCCTCCTCCCAAGTGCTGGGACTATAGGTGTGTGCCACCACGCCCGGCTAAGGGTTAATATTTGAGGAAGCTTCTTACTCTGAACTTTTGTTCTAAAAATGGGCCAAGTATAGTTAAAAACTGCCCAAGATCTTTATTGCCTTTAACATTTAAACTTTTGTGAATAAAAGGAAGAGTTTTGAAGATTTTTTTTCCTCAAATGTAGAAAAAACAAACATGAAAGAAAGTGGGGCAATTTTAAAATCCACCTTATAG
>PVKN010005390.1:7123-30996 GCA_004027915.1 Capromys pilorides | reverse complement strand
TTTAATTTTATTTATTTATTTGTTTGTTTGCTTGTTGTGTTTGTTTGTTTCTTTATTTATTCATTTTGTGGCTGGCTCAGCCTGCCCTGGTGGTGGCGCTGGCGCAGCATGTGGTGCCGGGGATCGAACTGCAGTCCCCGCAGTTGCCTGAGCCCTCCTAAGCAGGCGCTTTAGACCACTGAACCATCTCGCCAGCCCCGGTTGATTTCTTTATAATAACCATTCTTTCAGTGGTGAGATGGTATCTAAGTGTTGTTTTAATTTGCATTTCAGGGATGGCTAGTGACGTGGAGCATTTCTTTATGTATTTATAAGCTTCTAGTATTTCTTCCTCTGAGAAGTATATGTTCACCTTGGATGCCCATTTCTGGATTGGGCCTTTGAATTTTGGAACCCTAAGTTTTTTAGTTCTTTATAAATTCTAGATAGAAGACCTTTGTCTGAATATTTATTAGTTAAAAGTTTTTCAAAATTTGTGAGTTATGTTTGCATTCTGTTGGTAATTTCTTTTGACATGCAAAAACTCAGCAAGAGGAGGTCCCAGTTGTTGATTCTTTCCAGTGTTAAACGTGGATTTTGATTTTTGTCCGTGAACTCTTTGCCTACCCCTATGTCTTCCACATTTCCTCCTATTTTCTCTTCCAGGAGATTCATTGTTTCTGTTTTAATATTTAGATTTTTAAACCATTTTGACTTTAGTGCATGGTGATAGACCTGGGATTAGAAGATGTTGAAGCAAATACAAACACACTCAGTCACCTTATCTTTGACAAAGGGGCCAAACATGTTTACTGGAAGAAAGATAGCCTCTTTAACAAATGGTTCTGGAAAAACTGGCTCTCTATGTGCTGAAAACTTTGATTTATTTTGAATTCCTTGAGTATTAATCTTACACAGGCAGCTACCCAGGTTTCCTGGCACCATTTATTTAAAAGCCTGTCTTCTATTTAAGAAGTATATTTTTTACCTCTTTCTCAAGAATCAGATGGCTGTCCTTGTGGGGTTTGTTTCTCTGTCCTCCACTCTACTCTATTAGTCTCTGTGTGTAGTATTTTTCCAAAACCATGATGGTTTTGTTATTATGGGCTTGTAATATATTTTGAATCAAGGTATTGTGATTCCTACAATATTACTCCTTCTGTCCAGAATTGCTTTGGGCTTTCTAGGTCTTTGGCGTCTTCATATGAATTTTAGATTTTCTTTTCAGTTATATAAAGAATATTATTGGCCTTTTCACAGGGACTGTTCTGACTTTGTAAATTACTTTTGGTAATATTGTTACTCTAACAACATTAATTCTGTTAATTCATGAATATGTAAAGTTTTTCTATCTGCTAGTGTCTTTTTCCCCTGCTTGAGTGTTTCATAATTTTCATTGTAGAAATCCTTTGCTTACTTCGTTAGATTGTTTCATAGGTCTTTAGTTGGGTGTTTATTTATATTTGGGGCTATTTTGAATAGAATTGTTTGATTGATTTATTTCTCAGGTAGAACATTATTGATGCATAGAAAAGTTACTCATATTTTAGGGTTGGTTTTGTGTCCTGTTACTTTCTTGAATTTGTTTATAAGCTCTTTTTTTTTTGGCGGGGGGAATCAAACTTAGGACCTTGTGCTTGCCAGGCAGGCACTGTGCTGCTGAGCTAAATCCTCAGCCCTAAGGTCTTATAAGTGTAAGATCATATCAGCTGTAATAGCATATTTTGACTTCCTTTACTACTTGCATTCCCTTTATTTCTTTCTCTTGCCAAAATGCTCTGGCTAAAATTCATGGATCGTATTGAACAAGAATGGTGAGAGTAGACATTCTCATCTCATTCCTGATTTTAAATGAAATAGTTTCAGTTTTGCCATGTTCAGTCTGATGTTGAGGAGGCAGCTGTTTAATTTTAGGGCTTGAAATTTATCTTTGTAGGCCTTTCTCACCTTTTATTTTTGAACAAAATCTAACCAATGTTAGAAATAATCGTGAGGACTTGATTTGAAACAGGATTTCACTATGGGGTTCAGGCTGGCCTTGAACTCATTTTGTAGCCTAGGCTGCCCGCGAACTCACAGTCATCCTCCTGCCTCAGCTCTCCAAGTGCTGGGATTACAGTTATGTGTCACCATGCCCTACCTTTGTGGTCTTTAGCATTCCTGTGTGGGGAAAGCTGCAGTTCTAATGGAATTACCTTTATAGGTGACTTAGCATTCCTTCCATCTTTCAATATTATTTCCTACTTCTGCACTCTTTGCATTTTAACTTTACTAACTTGTTTGGGTCCTTGTTCCTGGTCATGACTATTTGAGGTTGTAAACTTCTCCTTTACCTGGATGTGCATATATGTCTAAGGTTTGAGAAATATCTGCTATTATTTCATGAAATAAAATTTTCTTGCTTTAATGTATATCTTGGTGCCCTCTTCTACATCAAAAATTTCTTAAATTTGGTCTTTTAACTATGTCATAGATTTCTTGATAATTCCCCTCCCCTTTATTATTATCTGAATATATTAGCCCTAAAATCTGTCCCTGGTTGATCCAGTCTATATGTGAGGTTTCCTCTGAGTTTTGTATTTGATTCAGGAACTTTTCATTTCCAAGATTTATTTGGTTCTCTTTTGGAATTTCTTTTTGTGTAACTGCTCCAATGTATCCTGAATTTTCTCCCTTTGTTAGTTCAACTGTTCATTTGTATCCTGTTTAAAATATTGATGATTATAGCCTTCATCTAGATGTGACCCAGAAACATTAGATGCTCATAAGTGTGGCTTTTAGGGGGTGACTGGACCACAGGTATGTGCACCATGGGTATGTGGTACTGGACCAAGGGTGTGTGGCAGTAGTTTAGCCCACTAATGGGTTTATGGCTAAATGTGATGTTGGGAAACGAAACCTGGTGTAAAGAGTGGGGCACTGCACATGGCCAAGGAGGGTGTGTACATATCCCTCCTCCTCCCTTGATCTTGGCATTGCCTCCTGCCTGCTCTACAGTGAACTCTCCCCCTGCTGTCATGCTGGCCTGCCTTAGAGACAGCCAACTATGGGCTAGAACCTCCACACACCATGAGCCTAAGTAAAGCTCTCCTCCTTTAAGTTGTGAGTGTCAGAGATTTTTGTCTCCACAAAGTAATTATGGCATTTTTTATTTTTTACAAATCAATTTCTTAAATTCTTTGTCTAGCATTTTTTATAATGTATTTAGTACAGGGTCTACAGGGTCTCACTACATAGGTCAGACTTGTAGTGATTCTCTCACTTTCAGCCTCCCAAGAGCTGGGATTGCAGGCACACCCCACCATGCCCAGTCTCAATTGCTATCTCAGCAAGCCCCTGGGGTGGGACTGGCATGGCACATTGAGGATTGAACCCTGGCCACTGTTCTCTGCCTAAGCAGGTGCTTTAGTCTGCTGAGGTATCTGGCCAGCCCATTTTGTCCAGCATTTGATCCATTTCAGTATCACTGCATTCGGCACTGGTGACTTATGGTTATTTGGAGGAGTCATGTTGCTTTGTTTTCTCATAGTTCTTGTGTTTCTAGCTTGGCATTGTGCAGCTGTCAGGATCAATGTTTTCCCTATTTTTATATGAGGGTGTTTTTGGGGACCAGCCTTCTTTTGAGGGCCCAATGCTCACTGTTGTTTAGAGCAGAAACAGACTGTGGTGGTAAAAATGACACAGAGAAAAACCAGGTGATGTGATAGAGTAAAAATAAATAATTAAAGGCAGCAGCTATGCTGCTATAACAATAGAAAAGCAAGCAGCAGCAACAATAATAAGCTAAAGGATTAATAAAGCTTAAAGCAATAAGCTAGGAATGCTTATAACCTGTATTCTGGAGGCTGATGCATGAGAGTCCCAAGGTCCAGCTCATCCTGGGCAACATAGTGACTCAGTGAAGCTGTGTTTCAAAATAAAGAAGGGCTTAGAAGAAACCATTCAAAAGGAACTAGGATGGAAGAAACGGAAAGGAAAGAATGGAAAAGAAAAATTGCAAACTATAAGACAAGTAATACCAATATTTTCCTTCAGTTCACTGAAAAGAGAGATTTGTGTTAATATCGCCAAAGAATTTTTTATACACATATCCTGTACTCTGAGTAGTTACTCTACAGATAGCAATACTTAAAGTATTAATTTTCTTTTTCTCCTATATTATTTTGATATGAAATATTGTTTTACCTTTTCCCACATAAATTTTTTTAAAAGGCTAGAGATTTAGCCCACTGTGGGGACCTTGGTTCAGTCCCCAGTACCATCTAAGAAAGACCAGATAGGAAAGCAGGGAGAAAAATGAAAAGGGAAAATAAAATGGGAAGGAGAAGCTGGGCATGGCGGTGCATGCCTGTAATGCCAGCACTCACAAAGCTGAGGCAGGACGATCACCGTGAGCTGGAAGCCAGCCTGGGCTGCATACAGCGGGTCCAAGGCCAACCTGAACTCCATATTGAGGCATTATGTGAAAGTAGAAAAGATAATTTTAAAAAGAAGAGCGAGAAATTTTTAAAAATAATTAAAATGTTTAAAAGTGAATAAAATGCGATAAAAATAAAGAATGAACAAAAGAAAAAGAATTTTAAAACAAAATTAATACAGGAAAAGTGTGTCTCTAACTTCCTGCACACTCGGGAGTGTGGATTGGGAAAGGTTCTTGCTTTCCAGACCTGTGATATTGGAAATCACCAGGTATGGGGAGCGTGGGTGCACTGAGGGCTGCACCCACTTCCCAGTGCTGTCCTTCAACCCCCATTCCCTTTCTGTGTCCCTCGGCGCTATGTCCACCTGGGCCAGAACTCTCCCATTCGTGGCCCTAGCATGTCCCTGGGCTGCAGCAGATGTCCACTCCAAGTGTGAAGCTTATG
This sequence comes from Capromys pilorides, assembly GCA_004027915.1. Taxonomy (NCBI): domain Eukaryota; kingdom Metazoa; phylum Chordata; class Mammalia; order Rodentia; family Capromyidae; genus Capromys; species Capromys pilorides. The sequence goes on along the minus strand of PVKN010005390.1, from coordinate 26,152 downwards.
GGGGCATAGGTGGCAGGTACTCTCGGCTGCCTGCCCCATCCCGGCAGGTGTGGCTGCCCACTGCCCTCTGAGTCCGAGCCCCATGGCTGAGCTCCACTGCAGTCCCTGAGGCTGCCCTACCCTTAGTCACCAGGTCCCCTAGCACTGGCTCTGTGTACCCTCAGGTCTCCTACATGGCCTGGCCCCACCACCCAGGCCCCCTCCATGGCTCTCCCCTAAGCCATCTGCCCTGCGTAGGTACATTTCAATTCAGTTCCAGCCCCAGGGACTGCTGTCCTAGTCCATGGGTTTCTCCTGTGGTTCGGGCTGCTGTCCCTCACTGTCACCAGGCCGGTGGTAGGCCTCCTACCCTGTGCGTGTGGGGTGTGGCCATCTCCCCACTGGGGCAGGCTGTGTGGGCTTTCAGTGATTTACTCTGAATTGCAGGCTTCTCTGTGCTTTTTAGGTTTCCTGTCACTCTTTCTGATTCCCAAAGCTTTCTCCCTCTTCCCTCTTCAGAATATATATGGTACGCTGGAAAATACAGTGAACATTTAAATTTTTAAAAGATTTAGAACACTAAGAGACATATTGCCATGAACCAAGCCTGCCACCACCACCACCACTTGAAACACTTATCCCGTGATCCTTGCCACTTTCTGCAGCAGCTCTGGAATCCTCTTTCCTGAATGTCTTCAGTTGTGCAGTCCTGGCTGCCTTGATATCTCAAATGGATTCAAAACATTGACCTTCTGTGGTCATTCTGACTTTGGGAGATCCAGAAGTCACATGGTGGCAGATCTGGTGACTAAGATGGCTGAGAACACAGTGTTATTCATAATTTCATGAAGCGCTTTGCTGTTGGGTGGCATGGAAGAGGACTTGCACAGTTATTTCAGAAAGTAGCAAGAGACAGGTGTGGTGGCGCACACCTGTAATCTCAGCACTCAGGAGGCTGAGGCAGGAGGACCTTTGTGAGTTCAAGACTAGTCTGGGCTACAAAGAGAGAGAGAGAGAGAGAGAGAGAGAGAGAGAGAGAAGTACTGATGGGAGAAGTGTTCAAAGAAGGGGAACATTTGGCAGGATTCATGCCCATATGTCTTTACTGTAACAAAATATTTTAAAAGTACACATCCCATGCGGTGCCTCCTTCCTTCCTCTCTCTGTTTTTTATTGTTTTTTCAATTTATGTATTTGGTGCAGGGTCTCACTACGCAGCTTGGGCAGGACATGAAGTGATCCTCTTGTTTTCAGCCTCCCCAGCACTGGGATTACAGGCGTGTACCACCAGGCTTGGCTCCTTTGCCCTGGCTCAGCGCACCCAGGGTGGGGCTGGTGCAGCATGTGGGACGGATGGATCTCTGGTGCTTGCAGTCGGTGGTTCCTTTCTAACTTGGCTCTTTTCACTCAGAGTCAAGTGAGGAAAGCGCCCCAGCCACCATCCTGCCCAGGACCTCCCAGCACGGGCTCTTGCGCTCAGGTAGGCAGCAGCCCCGGCACGTGGCTCAGTCACTCCTCGCCACTTACTGTTGCTCTCGTACTCATCTTTTCCTCGTTCACCCTCTAAGGTTGAGCTCTGCCCTTTGCATTTCAGTAAGGGTTCTATTTCTCCTCCTCCAAGATAGGATAAGTCAGAGAGCAGAGCTTCAAAATTAATGTATTAATTTGCATTGACTTTAAATGGCCAGGTCATGATTACTAAATCAAGGGAGGTTTGAATTATATCTCAATTGCATCAATCTTTTTAAGCTCTTTTATTATGTAAGTTAAGAGTAGTTATGTGTTTTATGTAGGAAGTTGCTGTTGATATGTGTTCAAATATATCTAAAATACTAATAATGTCTTTTTAGAATTTAAGTCAAGATTCCCTTGCAATGGTAAAACCAGTATGTGTATAAGGCAAGCTAAAAAATGTTTATGCCTTAGCAAAATTCAAAGTTGTCATACAGTTTATAGTTTCCATCTTTTTCTATGAATTCTATATCACGAAGTTGTTCCTGAAACAATGATTCTTGTATATTTAAAGTGAAAATGCTTTATTGTGTTTTTTTTAAATTTCTTTTTTAGAAGCTGGACACCCTGAGGTTCAAGGTAAATATATTTTTATCACAGAAACTGTATACTACGGATGAAAACAAGGTGCTTCCGTTTTTATGATATATGCGTAGCAATGTGGCCTGGCACTCCTTTTCCTTAACTATGTTTAAGTTGCCTCGTGCCTGAGTTTCAAGGTAAAAATCTTATTGATACCTTAGGATATAGAGAAACTGATACAAAACCCATGACCTGTGTGCTCTTACATTTTCACGTAACTAATGCTGAGCATGGAGCTGGCATGTTGCATGTGGCCAAGACCTGCAGCTCAGCAACAGTGTGGCCACAGCGTCCTCTGCCTGGTGTGATGATGCCTGAACTGCATAGCGAGACCCTGTCTCAAAAATTTAAAAATTAAAAGTCTTTCCAATTGACTGCGTGCTCATCCACTCTGGGGTGCCTAACTACTGTGTCAAATGCTCCACCATGTTTGTCTTTTCCAATCTATCCTCTCCATTTGCTCAGCAATGGACTCAGCCCACAATCACACTAGGATGAAGACTCTCTCCCTCAGATGTATGAGACAACCTCCTTGGCACAGCAAGCCGGGCAGAGGGTAACTGAGCTTTTGGCTCAGTTGAATTTGTGACTAGTGCTCATATGGCCTTTAGAAGAACTGTTCAGTAGCAGCCTTCATTTCTGTCAGCAATGCCTGAGAGTTCTCCTAACCTCAGCAGCACCTGACATTACACAGCTTTCTAATTTTGCTCAGCTCCAACTTCCAAGTGATGGTGTTGCCCATTAACTTGATTTTTTTCTAATAACCAATGATTTGGGTTATAAACTTTATGTCCATATTAGCTTATCTTCTTTCTTTCTTTCTTTCTTTCTTGGAACTGGGGCTCGAACTCAAGACCTTGTGCTTGCCAGGTGGTGCTGTGCTGCTGAGCTATATCTCTGGCCTTCTTATTCTTAACTTTAAATTTCTTTCATGGCAGGCTTTTTTCTTACTGTCCTGCAGATATGAATTCATTATCAGTTTTAGACATTTCAGATACCTTCTTCCATTTTGTCCCCATCTACCTATTTATCAATGGTGAGGCTGCTGTTGTTGTTGTTGAATAGATGTCCTCAGTTTTTGTATAACCAGAACATGCACAGTATCCCTCCTGGCTCATGCTTCTGAGGGTCTGTGCTGCGTGCTTGCACCAGCGCATCTCAGCTGCGCTGGGCCCTCCCTACTTCCCCTTCAATCTCAGACTCAGGAAAGTGCTTCCGTGAACACTCCTGAACAGTCCCTCTTGGCCCAGAGAACAGCTAAGGTGTGTGCATAACACACTCGAGTGCGCCGTCCCAAAGAGAACATGGGAAGTCCAGAAAAACCTTTGATTGCTGCAGCACAGTGACATTGCCTTTCTGGCTTCTGCTGTCCCCAGCCTGGTCCTTGGGCAAAGCTGAGCAGCACAGTAGGTGGGAATCTGCCTTCCAACTTCCAGATCCAAGATATCATGACCCTGTCCAGGGCAATGTTCTAGTATGGGAGACCAAAGAGGGAAAGAAGTCCTGTGGCTCCAGGGGAGGACAGGAGGCTTTGTTCTTGCTTTGACTTCTGCATCCCAGATGCTTCCCAGCACCCATACCTGGTACCAAAGCCAGCAGGATACTGTGTATGCATGACTGAAGAAGCCCTGGCTTGTACAACATGAAAGGAGCCTTCTCTGTGTTAGCTCCAGGCTCAGCTGGTCAGTGTCGGCAACAGCTCCCAACCACATGAGAAGACCTAAAGTAGAATTGTTCCTTCTCTGATTTGTGCATGTTGAGAGTGCTAGACGCTGGCAGCACCACGATTCCTGCCACTCGCTTATACCAGCAGACATCTCTGGCTTGGGCCAACAAGAACTTCTGCAGAGCTGTCTTGAGCCTTTCATGTAGCCAGCTATGGAAATGAAATCAGATGGCATGTTGGGGGAGTTTTACCCAGTCCTCTTAAAAGGAAGGACAGCTGGGTGTGCCTGGAGCAGGCCTGCAACTTCAGCGCTCTGGAAGGCTAAGGCAGGAAGATTTCACATCCCAACCCAGCTTAGCAACTTAAGGAGACCCTGTTTCAAAGTGAAAAATAAGAGAGAGTGGGGCGATAGCTGACTGTGAATGCCTTAGGTTCAACTCCAAGCACTTCAAAAGAAAAACAGAAAGATTTTCAAAAAAGAATTTTAGACAAAATTATTATCAAAGTGTTTTTAGTGACAATTATCTTTAAAAACATAACTTTAAACGTTGGAACTTTCTGTTTTATTATAGAAGAAACAGAAATGTTGACTGCAGATATGGATACAGGTAGGTTTATCTGATAAATTTTTACAGGTCCTTCACTGATTTAAGTTTTAGTATCGTGTGTGTGTATGTGTGTGTGTGTATGTGTGTGTGTGTGTACTTGATTCAAACAACAGTTCAGTTTCATATAAATTTAAATCAAAAATATAAAAGTACTGGGCCGGCGAGATGGTTCAGTGGTCTAAAGCGCCTGCTTAGGAAAGCTCAGGCAACTGCAGGGACTGCAGTTCGATCCCCGGCACCACATGCTGCGCCAGCCCCCACCACCAGGGCAGGCTGAGCCAGCCACAAAATAAATAAAATAAAGAAACAAACACAACAAGCAAACAAATAAATAAATAAAATTTAAAAAATATATATATATAAAAGTACTTTCCTTTTCTTATCACTTTTAAGAAAAATCATGAGTGACTCTTGAGAATGGCTTTTAATACTGAGTTAATTAATATGACTAATTTTAAGTGAAAAAAAAGGCTCTGGTCCTACATAAAGTTTTTCTATTTGATAATAACTTTGCCAAGTCCGTTTTATAAAAAAAAAAAAGAAATGAGATTTCAAAAGTGGCATAGGGCCAGATAGCTTGGCAGACTAAAGTGGCTGCTTTAGGCAGAGCACAGAGACCAGGGTTTGATCCCTGGGCCAGCCGCATCCCCATAGCATGCTGAGGCAATTAAGACTGGGCATGGTGGTGCAGGCCTGTAATCCCAGAGCTTGGGAGGCTGAAAACAGGACAGCCACTAGGAGTCTGATCTATGTAGTGAGACTGTGTAGATCCTATACACCCTGCACTAAATACATTTTTTAAATGGCATACTTTCTTTTTTTTTTTTTAAATTTTATTTATTTATTTATTTATTTGTTTGCTTGTTGTGTTTGTTTGTTTCTTTTTATTTATTTATTTTGTGGCTGGCCCAGCCTGCCCTGGTGGTGGCGCTGGCGCAGCATGTGGTGCCGGGGATCGAACCGCAGTCCCTACAGTTGCCTGAGCCTTCCTACCCAGGCGCTTTAGACCACTGAACCATCTCGCCGGCCCAGGCATACTTTCTAAGATAGAAGAACAGTAGATATTAGTGGAATTCGCCTATTCAAGCAGGAGTCCTATTTGATGATTTGTGCCCTGGCCAGGTGTGCCCTAAAAGAAAATATGAAGTATTAAGTTTGTAGGAAGATAGTCATTTGGGCCACACAGCCCGTGCTCAATCTTGATACAATTATTTTGTAGCCATATAACCTTAAGTGAAAAGCTTAACCTCAAATTTGGAATAAAGTAGCCCTTATTTTAGGAGGTATTTAAAGTGAAATTCATGTGAGAGTCACTTGTAATTGTCAGGCCTCAAAATTACTTAGCAATTTTATAACCAACCAATGAGTGATTTAACTCTCAAGGATATAGATATTGATCAAAAGGGATTTTTAGGGGCCGGCGAGATGGTTCAGTGGTCTAAAGTGCCTGCTTAGGAGGGCTCAGGCAACTGCGGGGACTGCAGTTCGATCCCTGGCACCACATGCTGCGCCAGCGCCACCACCAGGGCAGGCTGAGCCAGCCACAAAATGAATAAATAAAGAAACAAACAAACACAACAAACAAACAAATAAATAAATAAAATAAAAAAATTAAAAAAAAAAAAGGGGGATTTTTACCAAAAGCCATTTCTGTTCTACACAACACTGATTTTCAGGTCATCATCAGCTGGGTTTCCTAGCCCTCAGTGGATGAGGCTTCTCTTCTTTCAAAGACCCGGGAAAAAACTTAAGACTTCTATCAATTCTTTCCCAAAGTAGTTCTGAGGAGAGGTGAGCCCTAGATGATGGATAGTAAGAGTTTCCTTTCTGACTGGGGGCTAAGAAACAGGCTTACAGAATGCTGAAGACACTGGAAACAGAACAGGGAGAGTGCTTCATGCTCTTAATTTCTTCCTTTGCCACGAATTCTCCCACAAGTTCGTGTCTTAAGCCATGCTGTCCCATGTCTTCTCAGTGACAAATCTGCCCTGTCCCCATGCTTACAGACTTGGGATGGGGGTGACACACACAGTCAGGACAATGTCGAATGGCAGACATGTCCTGCTGATCCAACTGTCCAGGGTTTTCTGGAATATTACCTTGGGTTTCATATGATAATTAAGTGACATAAACTGAGAAAGTAGTAAGCATGGAGGCTGATACATACAAAGTACTCAATGTTAGCATCATAATGTTAACATTAATGTTATTGAAAAGAGTTCCAGGTAAACAGCTAGAGCGTAAAACCTATGAGTGGAAAAAGATGCTGTCCTTCCTGTCCTCACCTCATCCTGATGACCTCAGAACATGATCCCACCTGGGCTGTCACTGTAGGAATTCCAGACTATGACATTGCTGCTGATCTACAAGAGGCTGCTAAGTGCTCAGCCCCTTGGCCAGCTTTCCTTGGGGCCATGTCCACATTTAGGAAGAACTTTAGAGAATCAAACCAGTGTTAATATTACACCAGAGTTTTTAAACAAGGTAAATAGCAGAGTTTAGCATACAAAATAATCTAATGAACCTGTGTCATTTGATATTAACCGTGACTCTACTGTTTTTGTGGCAAAAATAAGCAAGATGTCTCTGTCCACAAGGTAATAGGTTCAAAATAATAACAACATTTATATAATCTCCTAATTTCTTGAAGAAAGAAAATGGACAAAGTCATTATTACCTAAAATATCCTGTGGAGTTAGAAGACCCACACACACTCGGAGGAAGCGAATCGTGGGAGGGAAGCCTGCACACGCGGTAAGCTGCAGTACAGAGCCCTGGGGCTCCCTTTCTGGGGAAAGTTGAAGTAAAACATGTCTTGGGTAAAGGTGATATGGTGATGAGACCGGGAGGCTGCTGGTGGGACTGTCTGAGGGACCCCCTGTGGATGACCACCTGGTAGAATGGCAGTGACCTCACGAATGTTTTTTGCAGGGTGACTTCCCATGGCAGGTGGCAATTAAGGAAGAGATGAAAATCCACTGTGGGGGAATTTATATTGGTGGCTGCTGGGTTCTAACGGCTGCACACTGTGTCAGGTATGGTGTCTTCAGGGTATTTGAGATGTCCTGAAACAACGAAAAAGGAAGAGACTATGGTAACTGGTTGGGTGCGTCTGCAGAAGCATAGGTTGTACTCTGGTAAGTGTAAACACCTTCTAGCATTCACAGCCAGGGCCCCAGAGTCCATGCCCCTGGAGCCTACTGAGCTCCATTAGAGTAGGAATGGTTGCTGATTTTGTTCTTTTCCACATGCCTGAGTCTAGCACAATGCCTAGTATAGAGTAGATGTACACAAGTATTTCTTGAGTACATTGAGTAAATGAGTAGAATTGATCTTGATTTGTATTTATTTATTTTGTGTATTTAGGACAAGTTCTACAAGGGTCTACAGGGTCTCATTACATAGATCAGACTCATGATCCTCCTGTTTTCAGCCTCCCAATAGCTGGATTATAGACGCGCCACCACGCCCAGGCTCAATCGCTGTCTCAGTGTTCCCTGGGGGCAGGTCTGGCACAGCATGCCTGGGATTGAACCCTGGCTGCTGTGCTCTGCCTAAGCAGGGCCTTTAGTCCACTGAGCTATCTGGCCAGCCCTAGAATTAACATTTAAACAATATTAAGATCTCTAATCCTGGGCCGGCGAGATGGTTCAGTGGTCTAAAGCGCCTGCTTAGGAGGGCTCAGGCAACTGCAGGGACTGCGGTTCGATCCCCGGCACCACATGCTGCGCCAGCGCCACCACCAGGGCAGGCTGAGCCAGCCACAAAATAAATGAATAAAGAAACAAACACAACAAGCAAATAAATAAATAAATAAATAAAATTAAAAAAAAAAAAAAGATCTCTAATCCTATAGTGCAATCAAAGTCAATATGGAATACGGTGCTCTTGGAACACTGAGTATAAATAAAAGCACCCAAACATTACGTTATCTCCTAGTAAATCATGCTTATTTTGTTCAATTTCTGCTGCTTGAGAAAGCAGAAGATATATAGAAAATACCTTTTTAAACAATTCCTATTAAATTATTTAAGTTTTGTTGCTTTGTTGCTTTCATCTTCTGAAACACTTCATGGTTCGGAAACCCTGGAGCAGTGATGGCGAACCTGCGGCACGTGTGCTCCAGCAGGCTGTTTGCCTCACGGACAACTCTAAGGTTCACCATCACTGCAGACTAGGCTGGGAGACCATTATTTACACCTTGCTTCAAAAATGAAACAAAACAAACCACGAACAAGCAAAGCTAAGCCATAACACTTTGCCAAAGTGACACTACATGGTTCCCTGACAAAATCCAGGTAGGTAGCCAACTTGCTGGAGCTGGGATTTGAAAATTGGTCTGAAAATGGAGCAAGGTGTGAGAAAAACAATTGCTCCTCACTGCTTCAACGGGATGTGGAAACACCTGTGTTTGGGGCACAATACTAGGTTCCAGGGCGACAGGGGTTGGTGAGACCTGTGCTGGTCTTCCTGTCCCTGGGACAAGATATTCAACACCTACAATTTAAATGACAAGGTCTTTATTTAGCTCAGTTTGTCTCCAGTGGATTGAGTCCATGGTCAGCTGACTGCAAGGCAGAGCAGCCACAGTGGAAGGGCCCAGCAGAGAACAGTGGTTCACCCTGAGGCAGCCAGGAAGCAGGAGAGAAGCGGGGAGCCAAGGACACACTCCCCGGGTCACACCCTGATGGTCCACCCCAACCAGCCTGTGCCCATGAGCCACACATTTGGCCACAAGCCCATCCATGGGTGCACCCACCGATGGGTAGACATCCCACAACCTAAACACTTTCCAAACATGGGTGACTTTGTGGGATGTTTTAAATCTAAACCACAGCGGACCTAATATCTGACTTCCAACAGCGCAATCCAGTAGGAGGAAAGGCCTGTAGTATGCCATCAGTCTCAGGGGTCAGGCTAGAAATTGCTGTGGTACCCTCTCCCAGAGAATCTCAGGAGTTGGCAGAGCCAAGAACTTCTTCAGCTCCTCAATCACATCTCAGATGAGGTGCGGTCTGGTTACTGTTTGAACACTTACAGTTGCTATAGGGAAGATACCTGGGCTGAGTTCGTGTTCTCGAAGAATGAATTGTAGGAACAATGGAGGTTAAGAGCAGAGTATATTTGCTGGGGGAGAGAAAGCTCCTCTCTGAGAGAGGAACAGAAGAGGGACTCAAGTGGGTTGTCCCCAAATCTGTCTCTCCTGGGGACTTTTATGGAGTAAAACCATGTGGTTAGGTGGGTCAGAGGTGGAAAACCAGAGAACTCCCTAGGTGGACATGAGCTGGAGCAAAACTATGGTCCATCGATAAGGTTACATGCACAGTTGCTCAGGTAAAATTGATTTAATCCAAGGCCAAATGGGAAAGTGAATCAGGTAGCAAGCAGGCATGATACAGAACAAGGGCTTTTCCAGTAAGGAGCTGGGTTAGCAATTCTTCCAGGCTGGTCCTCAAGGTGAGAGACCTATTTAAAATATCAATCCCTGATGTGTATACTTAGGGAGATATGCCAGTGCATTTGTTTTATCTTTTGTCTTGAGGTCTGACCCACAGCAGGGCTGCCTGTCTCTCCCAAAGTTGCAAGGTATCTTGCCTTCCGTACTGGCTCCATTTGAGGGCCTGGGCCTGTCTGAGTGCCTATATCATTTCTGTCTAAGTCAGCTGCCTGCAACACAGTGACAGTGCATTTACTCCAATAGCAGCAAGGACACACCACTCTAGACATGTCTGGCATTCAGTGAATTCTTCACCTTCCTGCTATTGAGCAGTTAGAGGCATTATTCCTCTCTTCATTTACCATTGAATTAATTCTGCCATAAGTAGATTTATCCTCACTGCTTCATGATGGCAAGGATTAAAAATAAAGTATGGGAATGTGCGGAAATCTTTTAAAAGGGAGAATTTCATACTTACATATTTCCTTTCTATTTCTCGTTCCTTCTCTGTTATAGACCTAGTAGAGCTCACCATTATCAAATATGGACTTCACTTGTAGACTGGATACAACCTAATCCTGGTGTAGGTGTTGAAAAGGTGGAAAGAATTATTGTTCATGAAGGCTACAATGGAACTACTTATCAAAACGACATTGCTTTGATTGAAATGAAAAAACATTCCAAACAGAAAGAATGTGTGTTTGCTAATTCCATCCCTGCCTGTGTCCCCTGGTCTCCATATCTATTCCAACCTAAGGACAGCTGCATCATTTCAGGCTGGGGTCGAGAAAAAGGTATATGTTTTATATATTTACTAGTCAGCATCCGGGGGTTGGAGATGAGTAGGAGTGGAAATGCATAGGAACTAGTTTCCTAGTAGTCAGACACAATGCCGGCTTGTGACTTGTGTGCCTGCCCGGCACTTCGCGCTCAAGTTTAATTTCCTTGCTCTGCTGTCACTATTCTGAAATTGAAAATAATTTCTGAAGAGATCCCATCCCACATTTAGGTGTCTCATGGATATTGCGAATAAAACATGGAGACAGGAAGACACACGAGACAGATTGTTCAGGGTCCAAAAAGGACAAAACTTGAGAAGGATTCTTTTCTCTTTTTTTATCTGGCTCAGGCTGCCTTCAGGGCAGGTCTAGTGCAGCTCGTGGAGCTGGGGATTGAATCATGGAGCTGGGGTTCAAACTGAGGTCTCCAGAGTTAGACTGAGTTTGCCCAGTCAAGCACTTTAAACAACTGAGCTAATGCACAAGCTCCAAAATGACAAGACTTGATGGGGGTTATTCAATAAGTGCTGAAGCATGGACCCCTACATCCTCCACTTTTCTTCCCTACCCCTGCACTCCTGCACAATGAGAAGAAAACGTGGAATTCAGCCTTCAAGCTTTCTGTAGGAGATGTGGATAGTTAGAAACAAACAGGTAGAAAGACCTGCTGAATTAGGGTTGGTTTAGAATTAAACTAGTTTAAACCTTTCCCCTCAGCTTGAGGATTTAACCTTGAAATTTAGCTGTCCTTTGACCTCTTAAATTCTCTTTGGTAGAGTAAATCCTAAGTCACTTCATGGCTTTGATCTTGCAGACTTGTACACCAACACATTCTTTCTCATTGTCACATTGATAACTGTAATAGATGAATGTGAATTTATAGAAATGTGGTGTGATTAAATACCTAAGATGTATGAAACACTAAATTAGGAATTAATTCACCCTGGAAGCATTATGACCTTTCTTCTCTTCTCTTCTCTTCTCTTCTCTTCTCTTCTCTTCTCTTCTCTTCTCCTCTCCTCTCCTCTCCTCTCCTCTCCTTTCTCTCTCTCTCTCTCTCTCTCTCTCTCTCTCTCTCTCTCTCTCTCTCTCTCTCTCTCTCATTTGGTACAGGGTCTAACTATGTAGTTCAGACTTGTAGTGATTCTCTTGTTTTCAGCCTCTCCAGCGCTGGGATTACAGATGTGCACCACCACACCTGGTCTCAGTGGCTGGCTCAGCACACCTGGGACGAGGCCGGCACGGCATGTGGTGACAGGGATCGAATCCTTGTCCCTGAACTTGCCTAAGCAGTTGTTATGTTTTTAAATAATGCACTTTATTTTCTATAAATGTAGAAATAAATATATTACAAATCCTTATTTGTGATCCGGCTTGCTAGACACATTCTGACATTCTTTTTTTTTTTTTCTTTTCTTATTAAATCAATTTTATTGGATTAATTTAGGTACACATAATGATCACATTCATCATAGAGAGTTTGAACCTGGACATAATTTATCTCAATTTTCCTTTTGGCGCCATTCTCTTCCTGTCCCTTCAACCCCTCCTCCCCTCCTTATTTACAAAGCTTTATTTCCATTTCATCCTTCTTTTCTCATTTTTTTCCTTTTATCTTCCTTCCTTCCTTCCCTTTCTCCTTAGTGTCACTTAACTTTTGAACAATGTCTTCCTATCTTAAAATATTTATTATACATTTCAGTTCTTAACTTTCAGTTCCTCACATCAAAAAGACAATGTAATATTTACACATGTGTGTGAGATTTACTTCACTTAAGAGTATGGTCTCAAGGTTCATCTATGCAGCTATAAATATCTCAAGTTTATCCTTCTCTATGGATAGGCAGTACTGCATTGTGCAAAGAAGCTGAGTCATTTTTATCCATTCATCAGTCCATGGGCATTTGGGTTGCTTCCAAGCCTTGGCTATTACACACTGTAGCACTGTAAACATGGGTGCACATATATTTCTGGGCTGGGCTGCTTTTAATCCTTTTGGGGAAACACCAAGAAGGGGAATGGCTAGGTCAAAGGAAACCTCTACTGCTAGTGTTTTTGATGACTCTCCACACTGGTTCCCACAGTGAGTCCAACAGTCTGTACTCCTACCAACAGCGGAGAAGGGATGCTTTTTCCCTGCAGCCCCATGATCATTTTTTAAATTTTTTTGTATTTTATTTTTTATTTATTTTATTTTTTATTGCATTTAATAAGAAATAACAATGTGACCGTTTCAAAACACCTTGGTAGTACATTTCCAGTATTTGATACAATGCATATTGTTGTCCTCCTCGTAGTTATACAGAGCACAGGGTGTAGACGTGATAATTTTTCTAATCATTATTGGTACAAAACATTTTGTTCTCATTGAACTAAGAGAAAGTACCCTTATCCACTGCTGGTGGGAATGCAGACTGGTGGAACCATTATGGAGAGCAGTGTGTAGACTCCTTAAAAAACTAGAACTGGAAAAACCATTCAATCCAGCTACACTCCTACGGGAATTTTCCCAGAAGAACTGAAAACATCCTATCATAGTGATATCTGTGCACCTATGTTTATAGCAGCACAATTTGTGATAGCCAAATCTTGGAAACAACCAAAATGCCCATCTTCTGAAGAATGGTTGAAAACGATGCGGTATTTTTATACAATGGAATATTTCTCAGCTACAAAGAATGATAAACTAGAAGACTTCATATATAAGTGAATGTATCTTGAACACATACTCATAAGTGAAATAAACCAGACCTACATGTGTAAATATCATATACTCTCCCTAGTGTAAGAACCCAAAAGAAGAAATAAAAATGTAGAGGTATAACACAGCTGAATGGAAATCAAGGACTTAAAGATTAAACAACGAAGTGACTGCAAGCAGAAAACATAGGAAACCCATGATCACTTGTCGTTGGTTGATTTCTTGAAAGTAGCCACTCTTTCTAGGGTGGGATGGAATCTCAGTATTGTCTTCATTTGCATCTCTCCAATGTCCAGAGATGTTGAACATTTTTCATATATTTATCTGCCATTTCTACTTCTTCATCTGAGATGTATTCCATTTAGATGCCCATTAGTGATTGAGTCTTTAAATCTGGAGGGGTCTGGGATTTTTTTTAATATTTTATATATTCAAGGTATTTGTTCTTTGTTTCAGGAACAATGGGCTAAGATTTTTCCCTACTCTGTAGGTTGTCTTTTCATTCTTTTCTGGGCAAAAAGTTGTTTAATCAGGTCAGAACACAGTTGTTGATTCTAATCTTTCCTATGCAATTAGAATTTTGCTCATGAAGCCTTTGCCTATACCTATATCTTCAAAAATTCTGAGCTGGAGAGATAGCTCCACAGTCTAAGCACCTGCCTGGCAGGTATAGGGACCCCGGTTTGATCCCAGTACCACATGCTCAAACTGAGTATGGTGGCGCATGCCCGTAATTCCAGCACTAGAGAGACTGAGACAGGAGGATCACTAAAGGTCTGCCGAGTAGCCAGACCGTGTATGAAATAAACAAAAATTCTATCTATTCTCTCTTACAGCAGATTTATTGTTTCTGTTTTTAATGTTTAAATCCTTGACTCATTTTGATTTTAGTTTAATGCATGATGATAGACCTGGATCTAGTTTTAGTTTTTGGCATTTGGAAAGCCAGTTTTTCCAGCACCATTTAGTGAAGAGACTATCCTTCTTCCACTGAAAGTGCTGGGCTCCTTGTTAAAGATAAGGTGGCTCACTGTGTTTGGAGATGTTTCCACATCTTTTAATTTCTTTCTTTCTTTCTTTCTTTCTTTCTTTCTTTCTTTCTTTCTTTCTTTCTTTTTGTGGGACTGGGGTTCAAACTCATGATCTTGCCCTTGCCAGGCAGGCAATTGTGCCACAGAGCTACCTCCCCAGCCCCTTGACCTGTTCTTCTAAATTTGAAATTCAAATTTAGATTATTTATTTGCACTTATTCAGTTTTCTTAATATGAGAATTAATCACTATACATTTCCCTTGTACGACTGTTTTCACTGTGTCTCCTAAGTTCTCGTATGTTGTATTGATGTTATCACGTAATTGTAGAGTTTCTTTTTTTTTTCTTTAATTTTATTTATTTATTATTTATTTTTAATTTATTTATTTAGTGGCCACTCAGCCCACCCTGGGGCCCGGGCTAGCATGGCATGTGGTGCCGGGAATCGAACCACAGTCCCTATGGTTGCCTAAGCTTGCCTAAACTTGCCTATGCAGGCACTTTAGACCACTGAGCTATCTTGCCAGCCCCTTTTCTTTAATTTTATCTGTGACCTATTGGTTGTTCAGGAGAGTATTATTTAATTTCCATGCATTTATGGAATTTTTGTGGTTTCTTTTGTCACTGATTTTAATATCATTGCACTATGATCTGGTAATATGTGTATGATAATTCAATTCCTTCCCATTTACTTAAGCATGTTCTGTGTGCTGGATTGTGGTCTAGTTTGGAAAATATCCTATGCATACCTGAAAAGAATGTATATTCTGATGTTGTAGAGTGAAACACTCAGTAGGCATACTAAGTACACTTGCTTACAGGCTTCGTTCAGTTCTGATATTTGTTGATAGTTTTTTAGTTGATCTATCTGTTTGTGATAGTAGGGCATTAAAGTTTCCCCATTACAATTGTATTATTGTTTATTTTATTTCTCATATCCATTAATATTTGCTTTATGTAGTTAGAAACACCTGTATTTGGTGCATATGTATTTATGATTGTTACCTCCTATTGGTGGTTTCCCTTCATAAGTGTGTAGTGACCTTCATTATCTCTTTTGATAAGGTTTGGCTGACGCACACATTGTTTGCAGATAGAATAACTACCCTTGCTTTTGCCTGGGTTCCTGTCACATGGAATATTATTTTCCCACCTTCAACTTTCAGTCTAAGAAATTCTTTTTTAGTTAAATGTGTTTTTTATATCCATATTGTTGGATCTCATTTCTTTTTTTAAAGTTTATTTTATTTTAAACCTCATTTATTTCTTTATTTGCATTCTGGCCGGCTCAGCCTGCCCTGGGGGTGGGGCTGGCGCAGCACGTGGTGCCAGGGATCGAACCTCAGTCCCTGTGGCTGCCTAAGCTTGCCTAAGCAGGTGCTTTAGACCTCTGAGCCATCTCTCCAGCCCCTGGATCTCATTTCTTTATCTATTTTGCCAGTCTTTTAATTGGTGGATACATATATATATATAGATAGATATAGGTAGATATCTTATCCTTTTCATGTCATTTTCCTGCCCAACCCAATGGCTTCTCTCTATTGGTATTCAGGAGATTAAGGTCTCTGTTCTCTCTTTCTAGAATATCTTTTAGAACATTTTGTAGATCTAGTTTATTGGTCCTAAATTTTTTAGATGTCCTTTGTCATGGAAGTATCTTACTTCTCCATTAACTCTGAAAGATGGTTTTGTAGGCTACATCAATCTTGGTCACATGTTATTTTCTTCCAGGATTTGAAATACTTCACTCATGCTTCCTCCTTGACTTAGTTATTTGTATGGAGAAGTCTGCTATGATTCTAATAGGCTTTCTTTTATAGGTGATTTATTTCTTTCCTCTAACAGATTTTAATATTCTATTCTTGTATAGAATTTCTGGGATTTTGATTATTATATACCTTGGTGTTGATTCATTTTGGTCATGATAATCTGGGTCTGTTCAACCTGATCTCCCATAGCCCTTCCTGGAGGATATTAAACCAGATCCCAGATGTCATGCAGTTTCACCTGGGAACACTCTAGCTTCTAGCTTTATCAGATAAGGACACAACGCCATCTTCATACCTCCCCAAAGTGAAGGTGACTGCTAATATGACTTAATAGCCATTCCAAGCTCAGCGTTCCTCATTGACTTACAAAAGTAATTTTACAATCAGATTATTTAAATCAGGATCCAAAGTTCACACATCGCATTTGGTGGCTATTTTTCTTGAATTGCTTTTAATCTAGAACAACTGTCTCTTCTTTTTACCTTAAAAGTATTTATATTGCCAATGGAGAATCTTCATTGTCATAGCCTTGAACTTTCCTGATTTTACCCTTGAACTGGTGTTTAATATGTTCTTCTATTCCATGTATTTCCTGTAATCTGGTAGTTGGATATTTAAATATGATTTAGCACATTTATAGAGCTTTCACTAAATGTAAATTCCAATACTAAAGAGGAAGGATTTCATTGATGGAAATATGGACCCAGTCAACAAACAAAGGGTTGAATGGGTTATGAAGTTGAAAGACAAAGACCATTTTCAAAGAGCTCGTTGTGTGGAAGAGTCATTAGACCACATGCCACTGTCGGCTAGCAGAAGGCAAAAATGCCTCAAGACATTTATAATGCAGGAGTGCAGAGAAGAAAGCTAATCTTCAGAGCCACATAAAACTGTTCATAAGTTTTCAAGCCATTTCCAGATTTAGAGGAAATAGTAAATTACTATTTTTTTAAAAGACCCTTTGTGAGGAAGATAAACTTCTTTTTTCATTTTTTTATTCTTTTCTATTTATTTGGTACAGGGTCTCGCTATACAGCTCAGACTCATAGAGATCCTCCTGTCTCAGCCTCCCCAGTGCTGGGAATATAGGTACGTGCCACTGTGGCATGACATGTGGTACCAGGCATCAAACCCGGGTCCTTGCACTTGCCAGGCAGTCTCTCAGTCTGCCAAGCTATCTCCCTAGCTCCTTGTTTCTTGAGACTAATTTGAAGTACGACTTAAAGGAGGGAAGAAGAAGAAGGAGGAGGAGGAGGAGGAGGAAAAGAGGAGGAGGAGGAGGACACTCTGATTTCCTATAAACTTTGGTGGATTTTATTTATTTGTATAGTAGTTTTATATTGAACTAGCATGTGCTCACTACTAGGGTAGGATCTATGAGGGTGTCTGATCGCCTGGTGCTTCATATGGTATTCCACATGCTGAGAGGGGAATCATCTGGCATAAAATCCTTCTTAACTCTGTAACTTGGTCATTGCGAGTTTACCGTGTATCAGTTGGTTATCTATTCAGTAAGCAACCCCTTTCCATCAGCCTGGCTGTGGCATCTGGGTGGTGCTGCAGAATAAGTAGGCCTGCCCTGCCCTCCCCACCTTTGGGTGGTGAGGAAGCTGACCCTCCTATTAAAGACGACAGTGTGAACTTGCTGTGAGCTGGAAAAATAGAGGAGAACTAGGACAAAGATTCAGGCCTCAGCCCTGAAACTTCTGGCTTTATTTTTCCTCTTGGCCAGGTAGTGAACAGTTTCTGGTGCCTCTCTTTCCATGCATCAGAGATATTCTTGTTGCAAAACTTTCACTTAAATATGAAGGAAAGTAAAAATCCCCTTTCAATCACTTTGACAGCTTAGGAGACAAAGGATCTCATAAATGCATAATAACACATGCATATTGGTGACATCATGTGTGTTTTCTTTATTCTAACTTCTTAAAAAGATTTCATGCTTATAAGCACTTTCCAGGAAATGAAAACCAATAAAAGCCTAAGAGGCATTCCTGTGAGAAGATGCTGCCACTGATTCCTACCTAATTTTCTTGCCAAAGGGGCAAGATTTTATCCCACTTACCTCCGAGTATCAGCTCTTTACTAAATAAATATGACTTCAGACCATCTCTCCAGTAATCCTGAACATCCATCCAAGTTTAAGAAGATAGCTATAGAATCTAGGGATAGGAGGCTGGTATAAGTAAACGCACCAGGAAATTGCTCTCAGAAGTTTGTATATATAAAAGTGTCTATTCACTTATGAGCCTCGTGATTTATCAAATTATGAAAATGTTTGAATTTCTCCTTTGTGTCTTCTAAATGTCTGTTTTCTCACTTTATTTAGATAATCAAAAAGTCTACTCACTTAGGTGGGGTGAAGTTAACCTAATAAGCAACTGTTCTCAGTATTACCCAAATCGCTACTATGAAAAAGAAATGGAATGTGCAGGTAAGCAGCATGTAGGCTTTCATTGCTGTTGCTTTAATGAAATAAAACAAGGCTGGGACCTTGATTTTTAAAAAACAGGTTTATTTAGCTCACACTTGTGGACCTCATGGCAGGGGGCACCACGGATGAGGCTCATGCCAGGAAGTAAGTGACCCTACAAAAGGACAGGAAGCCAGGAAAAGAGAGAGGGCCAGGCTTGTTCCTGTTGAAACAACTAGTTTAATCCCGCTGACCCAAGACCTTCCCTTAGGGTCATGTCTTAAGCTGACCACACTGAGGCATAGGGACTCCAGGAGAAAACTTAGACTGTTCCAACAGTGATTGAAACTTTCGGGCCGGCGAGATGGTTCAGTGGTCTAAAGCGCCTGCTTGGAGGGCTCAGGCAACTGTGGGGACTGCAGTTCGATCCCCGGCACCACATGCTGCGCCAGCGCCACCACCAGGGCAGGCTGAGCCAGCCACAAAATGAATAAATAAAGAAACAAACAAACACAACAAGCAAACAAATAAATAAATAAATAAAATTTAAAA
>PVKN010005389.1:0-30792 GCA_004027915.1 Capromys pilorides | reverse complement strand
GAACTATTAAAAAGTCCACTGGAACATTAAGTGTTTGTTGCACTTTACAAACAGTGGAAAAGAGTACTTGGAATGTTACACACACATACACACATACACACACACACACGCAGAGGAAATTACTATATATATCCATATATGGTATTTGTTTATGGTCTGTGACCTTCAAAAAGTTTTATAAAGAAAAAATTTAAGTGCCAATGTAGTGAAAAAAGTTAAAAATTCCTAAAGATGCAAGTCTGAGTGCATTTGTCAGGTCTGAGAATACATTCTAAGACTGGGAGCGAGGCATGATTGTTGCACAATCGAGAAGAAAAATAGCGTGGAACCCACGGCTATGCTCTCTGGCCGTGTAGTGAGGAAAGATGAATTAAACTCAGGCTAGCAGATTCCACAATACAGGGAGCTCAACAGCTGTTCGTGAGTTGAAATATATTTCAGAGAGCCCAATAAATAATGAAGACTAACATTTCAGCAAACTGGTTTTTTTTTTCTCCCACATTCAAACACAAGAATCTTTACCATGCATGCAAGCTGATACTCAGTAACAGCACAAATCTGAATCCTGATTGAAGAAGAAAAGCACATTAGCAAGGACCCTGCACCATGGGTTCTTACTGAAAAGTCTGAAGCTGCTCAACACTAGAAAAGAGGGGATAAGTTTAACTTAGAGTCCTACTGATTTCAGAAGAAAAGTAAGCCACAAGCAGGGGTCCTCGCTTCACAATCTAAGAAGCACAGTTAATGTCCTTAGCGTCAAAATTTATGATAAATTCAGATTCAGAAAAGCTTGTAAGTGGAATACGAGAGAGGAACAGAAGAGAGTGGATATCTACAGTGAGCTTGGAAAAGAAGTGTGCTCTGGAAGGCAGAACGGCTCAATTGCTTTCAGAATAAAATGCTGCAGTGCCAGAGAAGACCCAATTGTCTGGTACTACGGGGTGAGTAGAGAGGCCATCTGTCTCCAAGGGCTTTCTGGGCTTAGCAGGGTCACAGGGCCCAGAGCCCAGATATGGTCTTGATATTCATGGATGCATTCATGACTTTGCCCAGATAAATATTACTTTTGGCTGCTTTTTCCCAAAAGCCAACTGGTCATGTAAGTTGCTGGTGATTTCCCTAAATGAAATGTAGCTGCACTTTATCTGAAGGTGTCAGCTAATTCATACTAATGCCCACCAGTAATGCTACTGAGTATCAACTGATGTTGCTGATGAATCAACCCCCACATGACCTAACTAAATAACCTACCACACTAGGCACTGTTAATTACTATCTGGAGTTTTTTGAGTTTTAGAGAAATGGTCTTTTAAAATGACTTAGACATTGCTTCTCCCTGGCTTTATTTCACTCTTCCTCTTCTTCCTCTTCTCCTTCCCCTTCTCCTTCCTCCATGGTTTCCACAATGAGTTCGGCTGTGCAGGTGGCTTCTCCAAGGCTGTTGACAGCCTTGCAGGTGTACTTGGCATCGTCATCCCCACAGACATCACTAATAATCAAAGAGCAGTTCCCATCCTCGTCGTAGTCTATCTGGAAGTGGCGTGACTCTCTGATTGACTGGTCATCTTTGAACCAGACGACCTCAGGGTCTGGGTATCCTGCACCACACAGAGAAGAAAAGTTGCAGAATCAGTTATTCTGAGTTTCTTACCAACTTATAAGTGATTCCTAAGCTACCTCCCTTGGTTAAGGAAATAATTAAGAATGTTGGCTGTTAGTACCAGTTTTGATACTGATATTGGAATATGGGCTTGTGTTGTACCAATACTAATAGATGGAACCCCAAATTGGGTATTTTAAAGTTGTCCATTTTTCACCCATGTTGAACTTTCACCATACCCTGCCTTTAGACAAACAGAAAGCACTCCCTAAAATACTGCCCCAACTCTAATTTACCTCAAACAGGTATCTTCTTGGATGAAAATAAATTTTTAAATTTTGCATAAAGGCTTAACTTAAATTTAAAATTCAGAGAACAAATGAGCACAAAGGATCTTTTTGGGGTCCTGGACATTTTCTAAAAATGAGTCATGTTGGTGGCTGCATGACTATAAATTTACTAAAAATAACTGTACACTTAAAATGGGTGAATTTTATGGTATATAAGTTATAAATCAATTAAGCAGAGTGATAGGTATATGGAACATAAGATAGAGGAACGGAAATATTACTCTGAAACAAAAAGTTGTATTTGTCTTATGCTGACCTAAGACAGGTAGTCTCTCTAGATAATTGGAAATGGGCCTTATTGATTGGTCCTATGAAATATATTAGTAATGATTCTACAAATCTCAGTATTATAAATATATAAAACCCACATATATAAACATACATCATATGTTTTAAAGATGTGTTGTATATACACATATGTCACCAACATTATACACACACACACACACACACACACACACACATACATACATACATTACAGTCCAAGAAATTTGCTCTTAAATTTTGGAGAGGATTTTTACAGGAAAAAGTTGTAGCTCCAGTCAGATAAAAAAATTATATATAAGACTTAAGAATTTTATATTCTTTTCCAGTATAATTTTATTTTTCTTTATTTGCTTACTGGGGATTAAACCTAGGACCTTTGCACTGACCTACATCCCCAATCTTTTTCTTTTCTTTTTTCTTTTTTTTATTATGTTTGGCTTAGCCTGCCCTGGGGGGTGGGGCTGGCGCAGCATTTGGCGCAGGGGATGGAACCATGGTCCCTGCAGTTGCCTGAGCTTTCCGAAGACCTAAGCTTTCCTTTAGACCAACAAACCATCTTGCCATGCACCCTCCCCCCCAAGTCTTTTTCAATTAAAATTTTTTTTCTTTTAGTTTGAGACAGGGTCATGCCGAGTCTCTAAGTTGTTCAAGCCAGTCAAACATGTGATCCTCCTGCTTTAGACTTCCAGAGTGCTGGGATCACAGGCCTGTGCCACCAACTCAGCTAGTTGTTATCAAATATTTATTTATTTATTTTTTTTTTTATGTTATGGCCACCTCAGCCTGCCCTGGGGGTGGGGCTGGCACAGCATGTGGTGCTAGGGATCGAACTGCAGTCCCTGCTGTTGCCTAAGCTTGCCTAAGCAAGTGCTTTAGACCACTGAGCCATCTTGTTGGCCCTATCATATTAGAATTCCATTCAGATATCAATGCAAATCCCAAAGAGATAATCCCAAAAAGGAAAGTTAGTACAAAAAAGGATAATCACTATGCAATACCTTTAAAAATTCTTTTTTTAAGGGAAAAAGGAAAGAACCCCAGAAAATAGAAACACAATGGCAAGGGTGAGAGTTCAGGTAGTAGCTCCACAGCTCTCAGCAAAATCCCTAATCTGAGAATTTTTACACTACCACAAGTAGTACACCTACTTAAAAAAATTAAAAAGGAAAATAATGGAAGGCCAAGCATTTATAAGACATTTTGATGATATGAAGATTCAGGAAAAAACCTGTTTTTCCATTCCTCCTGTGGGGGTGCTTGCCTCAGAAGGCATTGTGGAGCTGCAGAGCTGAGAGCCACACTATGGGAAAGGTGTGCTCTGTTGTGACACTGTTCCATGGTGTTGGCCATGGGGATGCAGCTTAAAAGATTTGGGGGCTTTACTTGGTCAGGCCAAAGTAAAGGAAGATAACTCTCCATTCTGAATGCCATGTGAAAGTCTCAGGCTTAAAGCCAAGAAGCCTGTCCTATCCTGCCCTTTATAATCTGTGGCAATGGAGAGGCTTTGTGTCATCAACTCTGTTAATTTCTTGGGTGCCATGCTAAGATCCCATAAGGTCCTTGTGTCCCAATTTTCCTCAGTGTGACATCACTCAGAGCATATTTTCCTTCTACACTTACCAACCTAACACTTCTCTGTGACTTCCCTGTAAGACATAAAGTTTTCCATTTTCACATGCATGGCCTCACAGATCTTCCAGGACCACACTGAGTTTTTGATGTCATTTACAGATGAGAAGCCTGAACTCTGTAGCATTAGATCACTACCCAAGGAGCAGAAAAGCTGATGATTCGATCCTCTGCTTTCAGTGGCCACTTTCCTCTGAGAGCTCTGTGGGTAATCACAGGCTCCTCATTGGTTGGCAAACCTCACTTCATTATGCAAAGTTCTGTAGCCAGGAAGGAGCAGGACAAATCTTTTTTATTATTATTTTGTCTTTTTGAGACAGGGTCTCGCTATGCAATTCAGGCTGACCTTGAGCTTGCTTTGTAGCCCAGGCTGGTCTCCAATTCATGACAATCTCCCTGCCTCAGCCTCCCAAGTGCTGGTGGCTCATAGTAAACCATTTTAATTTCAGGTCTCATTGCTGGTATAAGTAAGTGAAAATCAGGCCCCTAAGAAAGTCACTGAAGGGGCTAAGGAGATAGCTCAATACAATAAGTGCTTGCCCCCAGTTCCACCAAAAAAAAAAAAAAAAAAAAAAAAAGGAAGTCACTGAAATGCACTAACGCTCAAGAAGTGGAGTTGGTAGGAGCTGCCCTTTAGGACCAGCACCTCCTGACTGAGTCTCATGGCCTGCCTGAACCCATTGCTATGGCAGTACAGACCGAACACCTTGCCCAGCCCAGCCCTCCATGTGTAGCTACCTCACATGTTGTAAGGACAGGTCTGGCCCAGCTCACCTTCAATCTTGCAGTCGAATCTAGCAGCACTTCCCTCCACAACTTCCAAGTCACGAATGGTCTTAGAGAAATAGGGTTTCACGTGGGGCTTTTCCTCAGCTACAGCCTCAAGGAAAGCCTGAGAGACATCTTCTACAAGACAAAGAGAGAGCTGAGTCAGTTCTTCATCCCGTGTTCTCTCTCTCCTCTCCCCTACTTTTTTTTTTTTAAAAAAAAAACGTTGCTATAATTTAGAAAATAAGTGAATCATAGCAAGCCTTTCTCTTGGGAATGGGCTGGCTGGCTGCCAAATGGTTTTTGGCAGCCAGGAGAACTGTGCCCCAAATGGGGAAATGTTCATCCTCCTCCTGCCTGATGCTGATACATTGAAAAAGGAAGTCATCTTTAACCGTTTGACTGCTAAGGAGTGCTATCGCGCTCTTCTTATGTTACTCCATAATGCGAAGAGCGCAATAGCAGCAGCCAAACGGTTAAAGAGGATCTTTGGCTGCACTTCATGCCTCTTCAGGGTTCAGGTGAGGGTGCCTGGGTAGGACAGAGCCTCTCCAGGCTTGCTGACCTCAGTGCCCCTCCATCCTCCTGCTGTGGCAGGTCCTTCACCTGCTCCTTAGCAGGGAGGAGCCAGGTGCTCTTTAGTTGAAGCACCTTCTTCATCTTGCCAGTGTTCTCTACTCTTGGCCTTCATGCTGTATGACTATGGACCTGCATGAGGGGGAAGCTTCAGTGCACCTGCCTCAGTGCTCAAAAGGGACCTAGACTCTGCTTTTTATTTGTGGGTGCAAACAGCACCAGGCAGTGTGGGACAGGAATGTCCCTGGCCAAGAGAAGTACCTCAGAAAAGAAAACATGGACCAGCCCTGCAGGCCTCTGAGGAAGAGGTCGGGGAAGTACCCCAAAGGTAGTAGACAAGTAGCTGGCCCCACTGCCTCCAGAAGGGACCTGCCTAGGGCAGGCTGCTCAGTTCCAGTATGTCTCAGCAGCATGAAGGATGGCAAGTCAGGAGGACCATACGAGTTAATATTTGTTCAGAAGAAAAACACAAGGACAGTAGAAAATGGAAGGATATTAAAGATTGTTACTCAGCTAACTCTATGTACTCTTTTGTTTCTGTCCATCAATATACAAGTTAATTTTTATAATATGAAAAAAGGAAGCTGTTAATAAAATCTTTGTTAATTCCTATGTGAAAGATAAGGAAAAGAATAACTGAAGTTATATTAGACAAATAACTTTCCCTCTGAAAATAGTTAACATGCAATTAAACAATTACAGAGTAATTACTACACTTAGTAGTTGTCAAGGCAACCCAAAAGTATTTCTGAATTTATCTTTGTAGGGTAGATGAAAAACCAAACCAAACCTCAAGTTGTTAAAATACTCCTCCATCCCACAACCCTTTCTTTTTCCTTTGCTCCCTCTCTCCTCTCTTTGGCAAGACTGGAGATATTCATACTGAGAGATAGCCCCAACCAGGGTCTTGCTAGGGTGCTTAGTTGCCCAGGCTGAGTTGCAACTTACAATCCTCCTGCCTCAGCTTCCCAGAGTTTTGGGATTACAAGTGTGTATCATTATACCCAGCTGTGCTCCCAACCCTTTCTTTCACATCAGCTGAGAAACTCTCCAGATACTCCTTACCTTCAGATTCTAGTTTCTCTGCATTGAGGGGGCTGGTTGGTGACCCTGTTGAGGACTTCCTGCCACTGAGCCCTGAGATCATTGCCATAGAGGACAGTCTTCCAATGGCTCTCACAGCATTGCCCGTTTTCTGGAAAATAAATGCAGTTCAGATTCAGATGATATCCCTAGTTCCAGCGGGGCAGTGCTGGGGATCCAGGGAGAAGAGCCCAGCTGGAGAGGCTGCTGTTCCCTGAACGGAGGGCTTCCCAGGCTAAGCTGTGCAGAGGAGTGAGTCTGGCCTTGTTCTGCTCAGCACTATTGGCGTGTCAGAAGATGTTCTGAGAATGGAATGGGCCTGGAACTGATGTGCGCCTTCATGTGACTAAACAAGGTCAACATGAGACAAAAACCCTTTTCATACTGCGCTTCAACTCCCATAAAAGGGATAGTTTATATAAAGCAACTGCGGCTGAGACAGCTCCAAAGACTTATTGCTGACTGGGTCCAGTGCGACTGTTTCTCGTAAAACAATGCCAGTGATAAGAGTTTAACTTGTCCAGAGAATCCTTACTACAGATCCCATGGGTCCTGATACAAAAGAAAAAAGCGTTCTACTGACCTTGGGCAAGCCACTTAACCTCTCAGAATTTAGCTCTCTTTTGTGTATTAGAGGGTTGAGCAAGATGATTTCTAACGTCCCACTTAGTTCTGTTTATGACTCAGATACTTAAGAGATTTCAAGAAACAATAGGGCTGGCTCCAGCACAAGTCCTGACTGTGCACTAGAGTCCAGAAGGGTATTTGTCCCTGTGTCCACTTAGGCTTCTAAAACTGGCACTCGAATAGGCACCTTGGGGGAGGACAGAGTTTTTGCTGAAAGGATCAGAAACTGAGAAGTAGTTTTTTTGCATTATGAAAGTTCTACCAAGCACAGGATTTAGGTAAAAAAAAATCTTCAATATGAACACTTGTGTCTCAACTTTTAATAGAGTTACCCTTTTTCTAGGGTTAGTAGGAATGGCTAAAGAAGCTAAAACAACCCAGTCTTTCCACCTCTGCCCTGTAACCTCTGTCTTATTTTGGTATCCAGAATCTGTGTAGCTATAGAGCAGCTGTCATCACAGTCTGTCTGCCTGTTCCCTTTCAGAGTAAGGAAAGAGCCTCTTCACAGGAAGATGCCTGGCTGTCATTTGCTAGACCTCAAGCTGTGCTGGAAAAGCCATTTCCTCTCAAACTAACTTCACACATTCAAGAATCCTCAGAGTTTTGATCACCTGGAAGGCCAGTGTTTTCAGTAGAAAGGTTATTGCAACTGAAAAAGTACAGGCATGCCCGTGGTTTAAACAGAGTCCTACTATTGCAATCACACTTTTCTGTCATGCTCCCTGTCCTGATTGTTGCAATGTTTTTGTGCACTGTGGTCATATTCCATTCTTTGGCCATCTATCCTCCAAGCCACAGCACTGACTGCATGTGGGCGGGTGTACCTCTGGTGCCTGGCTGCCCCCAGGGAGCTGGGTCACACTGAATGCAACCCAGGAAGCCCAGATGGGGTGATGAGGTGAAGATGGTGAGAGATGATAACTGATCAAGTACAACAGCCCCCCAATAAAAGCAGCCAAATTTCAATTCTTTAACTTCCATCCTTGTTTTGAGAAAGGCTTTTTCTCAAGAAAAGAACTACCACAGCTGGGATGGGACCAGCCATCCCACTTTGCCCAGGACTTCGGGTTTTCTAGGATTAGTCTTTCAGTGCTACTACTCAGATGGTCCCTGGCAAACGGAGGCAAGCTGGTCACTCTAGTACCGGCCAGCCATCCAGGTTCTACAAACATGTTTCAAGACTGCAAGTTCCCTGATATTTCCCAATAATATCCAAATGTGATGGGCAAGAACAGCCTGTGCTATATTGAGTCTAATGCTTTTTCCTCTGTTGCCCTTTGGTCCATACTGCTGGAGTCCACAAGATAAAGGCAGTTACCCATAGACTTCTTATTCCTAGTCTTCTACCTTCAGTTTGCACACAGACACCCTGTCATTGCATTTGACTTATCTCTGCTGCTACTCTTTACCAACATGTCTTTGTGAAATTCTTTCAATATGAATTTAAAATTAATCTTTCAGAATAACTTCATTGTAAGGCCAATAACATGATTAACCATCTGTATACAGCCTGGCCTTTTTGGTAGGGATTTGTTCTGTGATACCTCCTCTTTCCTATGACAACCAGGACACCATAACAGTTGGATAACTCCTCCCGCGTTAGCCAGGCTGCCTGTGCCTGCCTTGCTGTCAGCTCACCACATACTGTATTCCAGTCCACTCTCCACTGCCCCACCACACAGAACTTGGGCTGCTAAGAGAGGGAATTCCCTAACCCAGGGGTGCTATAGTCCTCAGCATGGAGATTAGGTGTAGAAAACATTTCCCTAAGGAAGTGACCTAGCACAGCAGTTTGGATACAGCTGAACAGTTATCACTGAAATTATACTTCAGGGATATAAGGGGAATGAGATGTTGACTACTTCTACATCCAATTTTGTGAAACCCATCCACTGATTTTGCAGAAAAATTATTTTCAATTGCTTTTATATTAAAAGGTGAAACTAAAGTTCCTTCTCTGAAGCCTTCTCTTTTTCTTCCCCAACCCTCTTCCAGAAAAGCCTATGGCTAATAACAGTATAAACAACAAGAAGAAAAGCTAAATAATTAGTAATGTTAGTACCAACTATGATTTCTGGCTACAGTACTTCACTGACTTCCTCCTTTGCCCATCCCCTGGGTTCAGGCATCCTCCTGGCTTTGATCCACCTGCAGATGTTCTGAGATGACAAAGCCACCCCTTAACCCACAGCCTTATCCAAGCCAGATCCAGTTAGACTCACTGCTCTGAGGGCTGCCCCACCACAATGCTAGCTGCCCTATTTTTCCAGAATTAGTGCTTTGAGATCTGTTGGTAAGAGGATCATTAATAAAACCAATCTTTAATTTTTGTGGATCCCCTTCATTTTTTGAAAGAGCATTTGCTACTGATTCTAAAGGCCCCAGGAGGTAAGTGTAATAGGTGTTCCAAACCACTGCACACTTGAGGGCCCCAGGAGACCCAGCCTGCTGCCAACAGGATTAGGGGTGTGTGTTAATCATGAACTGACTTCCATGGCAGAGGAACTCTGGCTTCTGTGGGCCAGAATGGAAGCACCGTGAATGCTGCTCCTGCAGGCACCTGTGCTCCTTTACTCCCCATCAAACTTTGTATGCAGTTGTCCTTTGGCAAGAACTACAGTTTAGTCCTGGCATGTGCCACATGCCATGTCCCGGGACTACCTTTTTCTCCATCGTAAGGGCAGTTTCAGTGCCCCTGGCCCCCCTTAATCTCCAACTAAAGACGCTGCTCTTGCACAGCAGGTGGGCTCAGTTCTTCTCTGTCTTCTCTGCCTGTGCTGTTGCTCCTTTCTCTCTGGGCTCACTCTAGCTCCTGTTCCATGGTTCATTTGTGATTCTTGCCCCTGGAGGAGTCATAACCACATCAACTCTGGGTACACTCAGCCTCTGTCCTGTCTCACTAACATATATGGTTATAGAGCGATATACTGATAGTTTATAATTCCTGGTATACTGTATGTCCTTTTATGTCTATTTGCTTCAGTTCCCCATTGTACTATACATTCTCTGAGGATGGAAACTGTGCCCTTTCCAGCAGCCCAGGAATTCTGTAAAACAAATTGTGATGATAAAACAAGTAGGTGATGATGGTGCTAAGTGCTCCACGGTTTTGAACAGTAATTAGATAGGTTTTAGATAATAGCTTTACCCATCTTGTATCTGAGGCAGCTGTGTGCAGCTGGTAAGACTGTGTGCTCTGGAGCCAGGTTCTGTTCTTGAGTCTAGAGTAGCTGAATATAGCTTTTCCGCTTTAGCTATGTAACTGCCTATCTCAGTTTGTCTGTACTTGTCTCCTAAGATTGAAAGATTTTTTTAAAACTTTAAGAATTTAAGGTCAAACGATTGAGTGCATATCAAGTACTTTGAATGGCCCCTGACCTAGGACCAGCCTCCATACATATTAGCTACTGGTAGCATACTGGAGTGTTCTATTGTGCCAGCATTGTGCTATATCACATATAATTATCAAAAATGCTGTGATCCTAGTAGCATTACCCCCTCAACACACACAGATAAGAAAATAAACCAACAGCATGATTAAGTCACTTGCCTGAAAACACATAGCTAGTAACAGCCAACTCCCCTTGACAGTGGAGACTGCTCCCTCCTTGATAAGTAAAGGTCTGACCATCCTATTACCTGTCAGGAGCTCTCCTTTTCCAGGATGCCAAACAGACCTTAAGATAATACCACTTTTCCCTCTCCTACAGCTATGAGACAGCAGTGGCTTAGCAGGAATGAAGGCTGGTACACCAGGCTGCCCTTACTGCATACCTGGGACCAGCGGAGTGTGTTTAGAGAGACAGCAGTAGTTGAGAAACTAACTTCCTCTGTGAAAAAGACTGCAGGACTTAGCTTAACACTGTACCTTAATCTGCTGCTCAAAATTGATACTGGGCTATTTCAGCAACAAATTTTTATTTTCTTGGAGTAAAGCCATGGAAAGAAGGGAGTTAGAGTAGCTGAATATAGCAAATATGATGAGCAGCATCCCAGCCCAAATGAGCCCCACATTACCTGCCATTTCCTCCTTGCCATGTACTTCTTCATCCGGTCCTTGGATAGCTTCTTGGCCTCCATGTTTTTAGTATCTTTCATTAGCCATGGGTGCTGAAGGCATTGTGTACAGTTGAGTCGGTTTCTGATAGAGGCAAAAGTTGGAAGATTTTTGAGAAGAAGACCTCAGAGATACTGATCAAATCAGAAATGGGAGGTCAACTTTGCCAATCACATAAGGAAGACCCAGGCTTCCTGCTCTCAGTCCATTCACCATGATCACAGTCACAATGCACTGATCTTTTTCCTCTCTTGGTCTGGGTTACCCCAACTAGATCCCACTCAGGCCAGAGTTGAGAAAGCTTAGCCACCAGGAAAGCGATTGGAAGCTTATGACCTGTTCTTGGGCTTCTGGGAGGGTAAGTGCCACAAGGAAGGCAAGTTTGGGATGATGGCTGGCAGTGTGTTCTAAAGTGGTTCATCCAGATATGGTTTGGGGGCTGGGCCTAAGAAGGCCTAATCCTGCCTTCCCATCTGGAAGAGGGGAGATGTTAGGACAAAGCCTCTGAGAATACTGAACTTTCTCTGGCCTTAGGTGTGGCTGAGTACCACATTTTTCCTGTTACAGTTTAAAGGGTTACATTTACATGCAACCTATGAATTCTGACAACCTTAGAACTGTGCTGAAACTCATTTAATCTTTTTTAAACCTCTAGAAATATTTCAGGGTTGTTAACTGTAACAGGATCAATAAGGCCCAAAGAACCAAATGCTACCATACATAGAGAAATTACTAGAAAGTAAAGCAGAATGTAGTAACTTTTAGATAAAGGGACTATGGATACTTTAACTTTTCTTATAGTCTTCACATTTTTTATAATTTACATGTTTTACTTATAATAGAAAAGATTCTTAAAAGTAACAGAGATTTCTGGTTGAAGAGCTGCTGGGTGTAAGCGTCTATGAGAACCTAGTGTTTTGATTACTTGATTAAAACCAGTTCTTTGGTTGAGTCCATTGTGTGAGCACAAAGGAACCTACCACTATCTATTACTGAGTTAATTTAAGATCTGATGAGAAAATAAGATACACAAACAATATTCCATTTACTTCACTTCATCAAGTGAAACTTATTTGACCAAAGCCATTGCTAAACCAGAGTTGCTAGGAGGAAAGTTTTCATTTTAGGTGTGGGGTACCCCTCACCTTTTAAAGGGCATCTAGATCCCTGACAACATCCCAATTCTTCCTGTGTTGTGTCCACTTATGATATAAAGATTGACAGAGAAAGGTTAAAAGGCTGGAGTGTCCAGGAGTATGGAAAGACACCTCCAGGGGAGTTTGGCTCTGAGACGGCTGAAGAAGACTGAGTGATGGGTGGGTAACACGAGAACCAGACACAACTTTCTAAAAGACTCTACAATATGCTACACAGCAGCTTCACTATCTTGTCCTGAATAGCGTTTCTCTTGGGAGGGAGCTAGTGGCAGCTTCAAAGAGACCACAGACCAGAGACACAGGCAGAACCCAGGCTATAAAGTCAATGCAACTACTAGACTGCACTTGTCCCCTTCTCTTCCTCTATACTACCTATTTCAACGTTGCCTTTCTTGGCAGGCCCATTGTCGAATCTGACTCTTAGTTCCTGAGGCTCCTAACCTGGGCCATGCCTCATCTTACTTCCTGAGTAAAAAGCTTCTAATAGGCAGGGAGTCTCACCTGACACTCCCACAGCTCTCTGTCCCAGGGCACCTCTCTTGTCACATGAAGAGCACTCTCACCTGTCACTTTAATTCTACTGATTCCATTCTCTAGGACAGAGGGCACCAATGAATTCTTCACAGACCAGTCATCTCCTTAACTCTAGTTTCCTTCTCAACTTAGCCTCTAGGTTTGACTCAAACTCCAAAGGGCTTCACTGTACATCTGACTTTTCTCACACCTTGGCTGTCACACACCTGGACCTACTCATCTCCTACAGTGTTGTAGGCTAGAAGGAACTGGGTGAGATTATCTAAATAATTTATATGCAAAAAGAACAAGCCAGCATTATCTGGGGATGTGGTGGGCTGTCTGTGCGATCTGTTGAGAAGATGCATCCCTCAAGAGCTCTGAGACAGGCTGAGGTGTCCGTCAGCGGAGCTTTGACAGGTCACCCCCATACATGGAACGTAACAGGAGTGAAATACAAATAGGCTGCCCTCTTTCTAAAGCCCTCCTCAGGGCTCATCATTCAAGTGGGGTTTTGGTGCTTCTAAAGATGGATATCGTGTCTGGTGCAGGAGCAGGACCGGGAGACCCCTCCTGTCCTAATCCCTCCTTAGGACAAAGACTGGCCTGGCACCAAGGGGTGAGGAGGGAGTCCCACAGGTAAGGAAGCCCAGTCTCCCACACCAGCCCAGGACTAGGGAAGCTGACAGCTCTGAAATCTCAGCTTATTACTTCATATCTTTCTTGAGCAAGTTGCTGATGAAATCCTTGGCATCCTCGGAGATCTCATCAAATGCCTCATCATCGAAGTCCCAGGTGGCTGAGGTAACATTGGCTAAGGTCTCGTTATCATTGTCACCCATGAAAGGAGAAAGGCCACTGACCCTGGAAGAGACAAGCAGGAGAGTAGGGGTGAGGGAGATGGTGTGTGGGTGAGTACACCCCAGGTTAGTGCTGAGGTCAAAGATGAGGGCTGGGAGTCCCGTCTCCAGCTCACATACACAACGGCTGCTGGAACCTGTCTTTCTTTCCCTTGTAAAAAGAATGAGAGTGGCTTCCAGGGGCCTTTGTAGCCTCTTTTCTTGGTTGC
This sequence comes from Capromys pilorides, assembly GCA_004027915.1. Taxonomy (NCBI): domain Eukaryota; kingdom Metazoa; phylum Chordata; class Mammalia; order Rodentia; family Capromyidae; genus Capromys; species Capromys pilorides. The sequence continues at coordinate 17,095 of PVKN010005389.1, read as the reverse complement.
TCATTTAAGGGATATTCCCTGCCTCTTGACACTACCTGCTTGTGAAGCTGAGTGGGAGAAAGGAATTCAGTTTCTGCCATTCTTCCCAGGTCCCAGACTGCACTGTCCCTTACAGAATCTTCACAGGCCCTTTTCTCCCACATTCCTACCTCTTGCTCTGAAGCTCTCTGGAACTATGAACACAGCTACACCCTTCTGTTCCCTCCCTCCGGTATCTGTCTTCAGCTCTAAGAACATAGGGGAGGCTCAGCTTCACCAACCTGTGCTTGCAGAAATGACTCCTTTACCAGCAGCCTAAGCTAAGTTAATTTTGAAGGGAGAGACTCTCAAGCCAGACAGTACAGATTTAGGGCTCAGTGCACCTTCTACTTGTACTATCAGTTCCCATTGTGCATGTTCACTGAGGTCCTCCATAATATGACCTGTAGGCTTGTTTCAGGTGAATCTATACTTGGTTTAATGTTCTGCTGCCATCATCTTGGAATTTTTGCCTCACCTTTTGATTTTGCAAATTATGAAGCTGGTCTCATTCTGACTCTGTCTGACCCTGCACAATATATCTAGGGCTCTCTGCTAGCAACCTCTCAAATTAGGACTTTATTAAAGTCCTCAGGATATAACTCAGCAGATAGCACCTGCCTGGCAAGTGTGAGGTCATTGGTTCAATTCTCAGTATCAAAGAAACAAAGGAAGTCCTCTCTTTCAAATCCATATGAATCCTTCATTATAGACAATAAGCCAGTCAGCTTCTGGGGCTGTTTTAGCATTTGAGATCCTTTGGCTTATGAAACATACCTGTCCCCAACCAAATGCTGAGTTTGGTAGAACAAAGCCTACTTGAAATATTGGGAGAAAGTTCATGACCTTTCCAGTGAACACTGTTATAAAGAAAAAGCTTTTGCAAAGTGAATTAGCTCACTGTAATCAACTTATTTGGGCTTTTGAATAATAGACTTTTATATATGATTTTTCTTAAAGCAAGACACTGATTGATGTTTTACCAAGGCAAAGAGATAACAATTTTCCATCATATTCCTATGAGGGGAGAATGGAAATTTATCAATCTGAAATTATGTGCTACTTCTTTCACCTTTCTGGTCTGTTTCCCTTTTGATTCATCAGGTAGACTGAATCTGATTCTTAAGGCCTCCCAGCTTGCCCCCATCTCTGCGAGCCCCACCAGGAAGCAGGCTGGCTCTGCTTGTCAGCCCCTGCTTCTTGTCTTTGCATTTTTCATTTGAAGCAGTGAGAGGAAAATCCTGCAGTACTGTAAAGATAGCAGGAAGACAAATAGCTCCACTGCAGAATACTGAAGGGCCTCTTCTGTGAAGCTGCTTTCCTACTTAGGAGCTGTAACCTTGCAAAGATAGGACCTAATCTCTGCACCATGGGCCCGTATAGGGGGAGCCTCCTGGCCTCTGGCTTCTGGTCCTCTTCCCTCCTGGCAGCTCAGCTATCTGAGTCACCCTGCACATGTCCTTCCTGCCATGGCCTGGCTCACCTACCCAGACTGCCCCAGCATTTTCCATACCAAAGCACGCCTCTAGATAAAATGTAGACTATCTGCATATATAGCGTAATGAGAGTGTTCACATTTTCAGCAAGGCTCTTTCTGGGTGGTAAGATTTTTCTGGATTTTCTCTGAACTTTCCTTTTTTGACTATATTGCAAGAATTTCCAATAAGGAATCATGTATGCTTTTAAAATTCTGTTAGTGTTTGTAATATATCAAAAATACATTCATTATGGGTAGTTGATATATGTACATGACATGTCCTCTTTCTTTTCTACTTTTTTCCCCATACCCCTCCATTTCTTGTTCTCTTCCCACTTGCCAATGGCCTTATCCTCTTTATTTTCTGCTATCTTTTATTTTTAAAAGTTATCATTTATTAAAAAAATTAACAAATTGACAAATATTTTATCTTTCTCCCATTCCTAGTCTTTAGCCAACAGACTTACTTAGTTTTCATAAAGTTGTAAGCAGTCTGGAAAAGTTTTTGGTCACAAAGGTCAGGGCTACAGGGCCATCTAAATTCTCCTTTCTTCCTCCTGTTTTTGGTAGAAGGGTCCAACCTAGACCCCTGAGCAAGCCTAGTAAGCCCTCTGCCACTGAGCTACAGCTGTTGCCCTAATTTCTTTATTCCTAGTCTTCCTGAAACAAGATATCATCAGGAAGCCAAAGGGGTCTTTTCTCAAGACAAAACAGAAGGGAGGTGGGAGGCACAGAAGTGCCACTTTTGTGTGTGTGTGTGTGTGGAACTGGGGATTGAACTCAGGCCCTTGTGCTTGCCAGGCAAGCACTTATCCTACTGAGCTATCTCCCCAGCCCTAAAAGCACCCATTGGCTGTACTTTCTCTATGTGTATTTCAAGCTGTGCACAGATGACCTGGCAACATGAATAGCCAGCTAAGGGGAGCACAGGTCTGCAGGTGGAGCTGAGGAAGGGTTTTATCTTTACCCTGATTATAACCTTCAGGTCCTCCAGTGAGACATCCAGAGGGCCAGGCAGATCCTCAGGGAAAGTTGAACATGGTTTCACATGGTGATCAGGAAGCAGCAGCCTGCCTGGGTTTTAGCTATGTCAACCACAACCCAAATGCCCTGATGCAAATACCCAAATGCCCAACTGCAGCAAAACCTGCAAGTGGAGCAGGGATTGGTGAGGTTGCAGAGAAAGCAGTGATTAAAGAGCACTTCTGGGATCAGCAGTGGTGAGGCTGGGCAGCTGAGGTTGGGGATGGGGAGGCAGGTCATCCCAACCCCAGATGCAGAGGGCACCCCATGTTCTGCTATAGCAGGCAATGGGATAAACAAGCACTCCCCTGCCTCACTTCTCCTCCCTCCTGATGGGGGCAGCCTCTCACTCTCTGACCATGGTGGGTGCTCCACACACAAAGCTGAAGTGGGAAATTGTGTTGCCAACCCTGCCAGAAGGATAACAGGAGACGCATGGAATAGTAATTTCCTCTCCTCTGTTTTGCGGGGTGGGTGCAGCAGAGCAGAGCTGAGGCAGGATGTGGGGGCTTGTAGCTTCACCTAGGCAGTGAGGGAACACCAAATGCTCAGGAAACAGGGGTGTAGAGGAGGAAGACTTTGAGGAGGATGTGGGTCTGTGGGTCTGTGGGTCTGTGGCTTTTCCCATGTGGAAGTGTGGCCTGGAGTTACTCTGTATTTCCATTCTCTGCCAGAAACCATGGGGGCGTTGCTAACTTAAGAAGGCCTCTGGGAGATCTGGGAGCAGATGTGAGAGAACCAGGCTAGGAGGAAGCAGGGACAGGAAGCACTTGTTCCCTGGGCTGGGTTGGTGAGGGAGTCCCCAGGCAGTCAGATCCTACTAGAGGTATTCAGGAGCTGTGGGAGGTGCTCATCAAACATTCTGTGTAACAGATGCCTCACCCTGGCCCCCTCACTCCCTCTCCTTGTCATGCCAAAAAGGAGGTCAGAGGTTTCTCTGTATGCAGGTGAAGTGGCCCAGAGAGAGACTGCCAGGCAGCCAGCCTGGCTCCATAGTGAGGTTGGAACAGGGTATAGGATCCCCTAGGGTGCCAGGGAGCTGCTGCTAGCTGCATTCGGCAAGGGACTCAGAGCTCTGCATGGCAGGACTGAGGAAGGGATGACATCTGGCTCCAACTTTTATTTTCAGCACTGCATACTCTGTGAGAGCCCTGGTTTCAGAGGGAACTCCCAGGCTCCTGAAGCATGGAGGGAGCAGCCTAAAGAGTCCCTGGAGGAGACCCACAGAGGGCATGGGAGCTGTGCAGGGCTGAGGGTGGGGGGGGTGGCATGGGAGGCAGTGCCTGTCACCAGCTTCTCCTTCATGTCCCTGCCACATATACTCCTCTCCTTCCTCCTGATGTCTCTGCCCAACCACCTTCGGGCCTCTCCATTTTAAAAGCTACTTCCTATTTCTTGGTCTTAGCTTTGAAAGTAATGTAGTCAACAGTGGGGCATAGAACCCAAAATATCAAGTTGCTTCACAGGAAAGTATTTTCATTTCAGAGTGATATGGTAACCCAATAATTCTAGATCATTGGGCAGGAATGCATAGATGTATTCAGGAAAACACACAGACTAGAATGGCTGTAATGCTGCATACTGGAGAGGATTCAAGAGCCCATCAATGCAGAGCAGCTAAGGACTGGATTGCATCCACACAACAGCAGACTGCAAAGCATAGAGAATAAATGCCTCCAGTGGCTTTCATTTATGTGTGAATTCATCTCACAAAGGCCAGCAAAAGAAACCACACAGGCAGCACTAACCTATGATGATAGACACAAGGGTGACAACTGCCTCTCAGGGACAGTCACTGGGAGGGGGCATGAACCTGAAGTGGGGTAGAGTGCACAAGTATGTTTACTGGGAAAGCTTGCTAAGCAGTCCAGTCACTGCTCTCATGGTCAAGAGAGAAGTTGTCCTGCTCTGCCCAGAATTGTCCCCATTTTGGTAATCCAAGTCTTGTAACCCAGGAAACTTGTCAGTCCTGGGCATGTGAGGAGGCTTGGTCACCAGCTCAAACTGTGGCCCCAAGCCCAATAATAACAAACTTCTGCCATGACCCACTTCTAGGTTTGCGCAGGGAGGTCTCCTGGAGGGGAAGAGAGAAACCCACAGGGACTGATCTAGATTACAGGGCAGTAAAATATGAACAGAGCAAGCTGACAGGGTTGCTTCTGAGGGTCAGGTTATTTCCTAGGGCTCAGAGTTCAGCAGGAGCATCAGCCAGGCCTGGGGCAATTGCATCCTCACTTTCCTGGGCATAGCCAACTGTACTCATTAGCGCCTCCTCCTGGAGAGTTCAGGCAAGGAAAAGGCAGGGAAATGCAAGCCCGGCCTACAGTTTCTTCTCTGTCTGGAATCTGGGGAAGGTGTAGTGAGGGGTGACCCTGGACAGGGGAGAAGGTGACTGGGTAAAAGAATCCATAGTACAGGTTCAACTGAGGAAGGAGGCTGTACTCAGGCTACAGTGAGACTAAAACTCCTGCATGTTTGAAAAAGCCCCACTGACCAGTTACCCTGCTCCAGCTTAAGCAGTTCCTACCCTTGAGGGGCAACAGAATCATAACAGCCTTTTGCTACCCTGGGGCTGAAGATCCCAGGGACCTATGAAATTATTCTTTGAGGCCCTCCTTATACTTTCTATGGAAACATTTACTTTCCCTTTGGTCTTGATGGTAAAAGTATTTTTGAACAGATACTAATATCTGTATTTTTCGGGCACCAGCCCATAACTGTGTGTTGCCCCAAGCTCAGGGGCTGTCTCTGGAGCTAAAAGCTGCCTATATCCTGAGGCTTCAGGATTCAATCAGTGAATCCTGAGGGTCTCTGGAGTAGTGCCAGGGTGACATGGGACCTCTTGGGAGGATGTAACCTCAGGTTCCCCAGACCTCAGCAAAGCCTGCACCTGTGCTTGGTGATGGCTTCATCTTCTTTCCATCTCTCTTCACTTAAATATCTGCCTACTCCCGCCTGATCTTCCAGTTCTAAACACTGCATCACTTTCTGTTGTCTGCTGGCTCCACTTAAGGCTCTGTCCTCAAAAGTGCCCACTAATCAGCATACACAATAGAGTCAGAGATGAGGCTAGAGGCTGGGTCTCCACCCTGTGTACCTGGCTGATGATGGAGATGGGATGCTGCCCTCAGAGCACAATACAGACTCCTAGAGATACGTGCCTGGTTCCCTCCCTCCTCTTTCTGGACCTGCTGACAGTGAGGGTGCCAGCTGCACTTTCCTTCCTGGCCAAAGGCTCCAAGCCATGAGTCCTAGGGACTGAGGGTCTGGGATGGTGTGCTACACCATGTTGCTACATGAGGGGGTGCAGACCACAGACCTTTGGGAATTCAAGTACAGGTGGGCTGGCAGGGACAGGCATGGTAGCTGTCACCCCCTCTGCTGTAGGTGGGGCTCACAGTCCTGACTTCCCCTGGTCCCTCTCTCACAACATCATGGCAGCCTGGGATCCTGCTGCCATGGGACTCTCAGTCCCCTCCCCAAATGCCATAGGACTCACAGGATATAGCAGATGACCCCGATGCTCCACATGTCTGTGGCATAGCAGATAGGTTCATAGTTGATCACTTCAGGAGCCACAAACTCCGGGGTGCCAAAAAGGACCTTCAGAGACCCCGCATTCTCTGAAACCAGGATGGAGAAGGGTCTGTCAATGGCATGCCATGTGGCCAGCTTGGAGCAAGCACCAGCTATTGTCTGTGTGATGGGCTCCAATGACACAGATGAAGTTTAGCCTGTGTGTGCTTTCTCTATGGATACCGGCATAGTACCTGGCATTATTAACAATGGGGTCAACCAACCAGTGAAACCAGCCAGTCAATACTTACCTCAAATGTCCTGAGCAGTCAGGGAAGGAAGAAGGGGCCCTTAAGGCATCTTCCCAAGTGGGCCTTTCCTCTGGCTGTCTCCCCTGTGATTTAGTCCCCCAAGGGAGGGATTGTGACTCATGCTTAATAACTTCTGAATAGCCGAGTGTGGTGGTGCATGCCTGTAATCCTAGTACTTGGGAGGCTGAGGCAGGAGGATTGTTGCAAGTTCAAGACCAGCCTGGGCTATAAAGTGAGCTCAAGGCCAGCCTGAATTACACAGCAAGACCCTGTCTCAAAAAGATAAAAACAAAACAAAAAAACTCCTCTGATTTCACTGATGCTGGCATTCACTATATCCTATGTGCCCTTCTTCCAGCTTTACAGGGATTTTTTCAATAATCCTAAGAGGTAGGTATGGAGCCCATGTGTGGTGTCCTTTGTACTCCCAACAATGGTCAGGCCCAGGGAAGTAAAGTGACTTCCCCACCTGGCTCATCAGTGGTGGCCAGGATCCAGACTCAGGCAGTTTGATCACTGAGCCAGGTTTCATTTCACTCCACTCCACTCCACTCCACTCCATTCCACTCCACTCCCCCCACCCCCATGCTACTCCTATCATCTCCTAGCTTGATTCTCCTAAAAGGAGCTGCAGGGACCTTAATGGACAAGGGATGCCTATCAGTGTGCCCTAAAGGCAGGCACCAGTAGCCAGGTATGGAAAGCCTTTAGCTTAGGAGGCACATCTGGCCTTGTGGAACTCTGCAATGCCCATGGCAAATGTTGTAAAACAAAGCACTTACCTCTCTCCCAGTGTGGAGACTCTGCTCTGACTTCCACTCCCCGTCTTTCTATAATCTACACATGTCCTATTCTCTGGTCCTTGCTGAACATTGCTGTTCCCATAGTACCTCCCACAAAGGGAACCTAAACATTGTGTTCCCTGGGTTCCCATGCTGCCAGCTTCCTAGGCCTGTGCCTCTTTGCTTAATTATTAGTGGTCATTATCCAGAGTAGACCCCATATACTGGTCACTGCCCTCCCTGTCCCTTTAGCAGGAGAGCAGAACAGGGCATGGTAGTGGCCTGACCATGCTGCTCATTACTAAGCAGGTCCAGGTCTATCAGCACCTCACTCCCTCATGGTTCTCAACTAGGTCTTCAGGGTGGCACTGGCTTAGCCAGCTTTTCCTTGCTCCCCACAGTACTGGAAATCAAGGCCAATTCACTCTGGTCCTGGGGCTCTTTGTTAGCAGGGAGCTACCTAAGGGAGAGTGACTGGGACGTCAGAGGGCTATAGAGGCAGAGTGGCTGAAGGTGGGATGTGAAGCAGACACCTGACCAAAACAGTGTCTGGGCAGGTGCTGGACCTTGGGCTCTACCCCACTGCCCTCTGCTGCTTAGTGCTCAGACAGCAGAGAGGTGCTGCAGGGCCTCAGCCGAGCCTGTGGACCTATTCTAGCCCTGGCGTCTCCTCAGCTCATAGTGGGGCAGAGGGGCAAAGCTGCTGTGAACCGTGGTCTCCTAGTGTATAAACTGGGGCTCAGAAAGTCATCCCTGCCTCTGTTCTGGCGACAGTCATTGAGCTTTTTAAAGTTTTTGCTTTTAATGTGGAGATGCTTTGGGAAATGTGCTTATGTTACCACAGATATGAGAAGCTGCAATTACCAAAATGAATTTTGCCACCAATGGTGGTGGCACCAAATAAGAAGGGAGTGCCTGTACATTGCTTTTCATGTGTGTAGCAGTGGCACTGGGCCCTGGCCTGTTTTAACTTGATGGTCTTCCTGTGATCCTCCAAGGTGGCCACTACTGCTAGTCCATTTTACAGATGATGAATTGGGACTCAGTCACACAGTGGTAAGTTTTAGGGGTGCATTTGAACCTGAGCAGGCTTTAGTGTGCCTGATTTTGACCCTGATAATATATGTTTCCTCTAATAAATGATGTGTGAAAGACACATAACTGCTGCCACCACAGCACTGACGACAAGAGAGGTGGATGGGCCTTACCTAGCCTCCGGGCCAGACCGAAGTCGATGAGCTTGATTCTTGTTCCCGTCTTGTTGACACACATGATGTTCTCAGGCTTAAGGTCCAGGTGCACAATGCCCTGCTTATGGATGTACTCCACCCCCTCTGAGATCTGCCTCATGTACTGGATGCACTCCCTCTCTGTCAGTTCGAAGTCTTCGTCAATGATGCGTTCAAACAGCTCACCACCCGACACACTGCAGGGACAGAAGGAGTTTGGAAGGGCACTTGGATCAGCCCCAGGATTATGGGACTGGGCTGGCAGGTATCTGGCCAGGGGAGGCTGTAAGGAGTACAGTGGCAACCTTCTGAACCTCAGTCTTCCACCATGGAAAGAGGCCAGGCTGTCTGGGTTTCCTGCTGCTCTGCACCTGCCAGACTGTTGCAGGGCAGGCCTCAGGGCAATGTGTGGAGTCAGAGAAGCCCTCAGGCTTGGAAGTCTCAGAGGTGGATCCATAGAAAAATGGGCAACTATGGGCAGTCATGTGTAACCACAGGTGCATAGGGGAACATTCTTGTACCTTGGCTGTGCTTTTTAGTTACATGGCTCAAGTTTAAACCACCCAGTTTCCACAGGCATGGCCCTGCTGTCAAGCTGTCTGGGTCTCTCTGGCCCCCAGTCCCAGCCGTCTAGCTCACCTTTCTTGATCACTGCTCAACAAGTTTAAACCATTCTTTGGTAACTTACACGGCATCCAGATATCAGTAAAGTCATGGTCTGTAGGTCCAGGGTCAGGACAAGCCTGGGTGGGCTTCGTTCTAGGATTGCCCCTTCAAAGGATGTCATGATGAAGACAGAAAGGGGCTGACTTTGCATCTATCTCTCTCTTTTACAAATTTTGTTTAACCTTTCTGAGCCCTAGTTGCAATTGCCTTCTCTGTCCCTGTTGCATGGAGTTGCTAGGACTATAGGAACCTGTGTAAAATATTGTGCCTGGTACATAGCCAGGGCTCAGCATATCTTAATTGCTGGTTGGCATGCTGGTGGGCTAAGTGGTTTGTCACTGGACTCTGCAGGAAAGACAGACAGGGATGTAGTCAGGACGCAGTACACCACAGTTTATCCACTTCTACCTCACGACATTGGACAGGGCTGAACTGGGAGAGGGCATTGTATGCCAGTGGCCACGAGGGGGAGCAGAAACTGACTCTTTAGAACCAATCTAAGAAGATCCCCATACCACCAGCAGGTGGCGCTTCTCTTCCTAAATCCTGCTATTTCTATTGCTCTCCACCAATGTGTGGTGGGGTTTCCAAGAGAATCCCCAAAGCAGATTGCTAAGTTTCAGCCAATTCTTAACATTTTTGTGCCTCAGTTCCTTCATCTGTAAGCTGCAGATAAAACATCACCAATTCACAGAGTTGCAAGCAAGGACAGAAATGATTTAACAGGTGGATTGTTTACAAAGGTTCCTAGAATAAATAAGATTCATGCAAGTGAAGGGCTTGTGAGATAGCTCAGCAGACTAAGCACCTGCTGAGGCATCCCTAGCGCACATGTGCACCAGCCAGCCACCGTGGTGGTGCACGCCTGTAACCCCAGTGCAAGGGAGGCTGAAAACAGGAGGATCACTACAGGTCCGAGCTGCATAGTGAGACCCTGTACCAAACACATTTTTTTAAAAAAATAAATTTAAAAAAGTTTTTACTTTAAGGAATCACCTGAGGCCATTCTTGAAAATAAAGATTTCTAAGCTTCTCCCCTGGAAGTTTTCATTTGGAGATTCTTGGATGGGATTTGAGGATCCATATTTTTAAGAAGTGCCCCAATCACTCTGATGATCACACATGTTTAGGAAATACTAGACTACTCTATCACTCCTGGGTGTCCAGTGGAAATTCGCATCCTCAGAGAATCAGTTCCTGCTTCTGCATGTGAAATGATGCCTCCCTCCATGGGAATCCAGGCACTGTGTCTGTACTCTCTGTATCAAGTCAGCTTTGTCTCAGAGTTGTTTCTTAGCTTATCTGCAAAAGGTCTGGCTCCCTTCCAGGCCCTCCTTTATATCTGGTAATATCTGACATGGACAAGATGTCCCAAAACATTTGCTTTTAAACTTAAAATATTCTAAGAAAGCAAGAAGACATTATTTTCAGGGCCTTTGGGGATGTCTAAGAAAAGTGATAATATCCAAGCCATGGAGATGATTTGCTGTGGCATTTCCAGAGGTAACTTAGGCAATATTGCTTTATGTAGATGCATTGCTCTTCAAATATATGTAGTATTTTGAAAACTGCTCCTGTGATCCACTGCCTAAGATGGAAGGATCATTCTCAAATAAGCAGGATTAATAGTTTTGTAAGTTTCAAAGTGATCAAGATTCTGGTTTGATAGGCAAGAGCTACCACTCATAGGCCCAGGATCATTAGGATTAGGCCATGGGCCAAGACAGGTTGAGGAAATGTGTGCTTAATAAATAGATAGCAGGTGAATGGCCAATGGTCACCTACTGTCATCAAAGCTACCTGTCCCATAGGAGTGCTCTTCTCAGTGCTTTAGGCCTTGATCAGGCCTCACTGGTGGCAGCCAGAAGGAATGATGCTATCTGGAGACTTAATGCATAAGCCCTCTGTTCCTTATGTCACAGAATCCAGGAAGGTGTTCTCTGATAAACTGCTAACAGGAGCATCAGGGTGAGATATTAGTCACCACTGACTTACCTAAACTTCAAGGTCTTTCTAGTATGCAGCATCCCACTACTCCTTGGCATTTCCCACACACTTTCATAAGGACAAGCTGAGGCTCCAGGTAAGGACCAGGAAAGATCCATATCCAGAGCCACAATGCTACATGACAAGCTTGTCTTATAAACTCAGAAGCTGGGAAGGCTGCAGGAACACGCATTTTTCCTCCTTGCATGTCTGAGGCAGCTGAATGGAAAGCCGGACCCATTTTTTCTGTATCACCAGGAATCACCCTGCTTTTCATCTCAGTTTCTCTATTAGACAAGGAAAATAACAGATTATGCTGTGATATGTCAACCTTCCCCTCTCTGGGGCCAGCTCTTGGAATGGTTAGGCTGGAAGGGAATTGCAAGTGGGGTATAAACTGCTCCCTTCTTCTTTGGTTGAGTTCCTGTCACAGGGCAAGCTCTGTACCCCAAGTGGGGAACATTCTGGCATCTGTGTGTGGAAGACTTGCTCCTGTCCGTGGGGGAGGAGTGGGTACAGGGATGAAAGCCAGACCAGCTGAAACCTTCTTACATTTCTCTTGGCTTTTTCCATTCAGCTTGCCAACTCCTGATTCCAAGCTAAGTATGGTATTCTGCCCACTGGTGCAACTGCCTGGCCTCACCCAGCCTCAGCTGCCTCCTGTCCCCTCTCACGAACTCAAGGTTTAACTTCTGAAGAGGAGACATTTCTCCAAATGTCCCCACAATGCCTACTTTGCCTGGACAAAAGAACCTGTTGTAGAACAAAGCTACAGCCCATAGGGATATTGTAAAGCTGGGAAGAATGAGGCCACTGACATAGGCTAAATATTCCTCAAAGTGGGAAGGATGAAAAGTTTAAATTTAACCCTAAAATGCAAATGAAGATTTTTCTGAGTCTTTGATGATTCCACAGAACTGTACAATTTTATAGGTAAAAGGAAACTGGAGATTAATCACTTGAATCCAAAAGATACTTTGTTTGCTGGTAGGAATTAGGAATTAAAAATCCCATCTCAGTTGTAGCAGAACTTGAGTCCAAGCCTCCTGAATACCAGAAAGGATTAGTTCCATGACACTAAGTTAGATGTTGAAATTCTCACAGTATACTTTTAAATAGAAAAAGACCATGATACAGGAAAAGTCAGTGTTTTATACTACTAAGAGCCTCCCATTTTAAAGCATTGTGCCTCTCAAGCATTGTTTTCTTAATCCCTGTGGCATCTAGGAGGTGGCTCTAATAGGCTCTTTTATAGGTAACAAAAGTAAAGGCTGGGTAACTCACACAGCTGAGTAACTTACACAAGGTTAATAACGAGTAAGAGGCAGCGATAAGATTTGAGGAAGGTCTATCTGACTCATGTCCATGTTCTTAACCACTCTTGTCTGTCCTAAGGAACATATTCTGGAAGGAATAAACCCAGATGGTTCTGCAATGAGCAAAGGGAACAGGCTGCATCTTTCTTGGGGAAGAGTACTCAGATGCCCATGGGCTCTCTCAAAGACCCAAGCCCCAAAAAGTTCAGGATGAGCAATACAAGGATCCTGAAGGAACCTGAAGGCAACCCTACTATGGAGCTCAGGTGTGCGGATGTGCATACTCTTTAGCCCAGTACTCCTTCACCTCTGGGAATGTAAGCTACATGGGCATGGATGAAAACATGTGTGTATGATGGTACAAACAATACTTGTTTGCAAAAGCAAAACCCTGGAAACAACCTGACCATTTATGCAAAGCTGATGGCTTCAACACACTGTCATGTATTGATTCTGTGGGGCTGGGGAAATGCGGGACTGGATGTCACAGCAGTTTGCTGAATAAAATGCAGTGTGAAATAATAAGTACCATAAATTATCTTTTGAGTCAAAAGACAGGAACATAAGACTCTGACTTACGAAAATACAGTTGTATTTTCATGAAGAGACTTTGGTCTCCCCACAACAGAGAAAGCAAATAAATTTTTTGCCTATAGAGGTGCTATGCAGTAGAAACAGAGTAGAAGAGGTGGAAATGGTGGAGCAAATAAGACTTTTTTTTCACTATATATTTTCTAAGAATTTATTCATTTATTTACTTATTTTTTTTTAAATGCTATGGCCGGCTTAGCCTGCCCTGGGGGTAGGGCTGGCACAGCATGTGGTGCCGGGGATCAAACCACGGTTTCTGGGGTCCCTGTGGTTGCCTAAACTTGCCTAAAGCAGGTGTTATAGACCACTGAGCTATCTCACCAGCCCTTTCTAAGAATTTTTAATGTGATTGTATATATTCAAAAAATTCAAATGAAAAAAGGAAACTTGTAAAAACTGCAGGTACTGTGGCAGACATTTGGCTTACTAATGCTGGTATGTATATATGTTTAGGTGCGTGTGTGTGCTTGTATGCATGTGCGTGTGCATGATGGAGGGGGAGGAATGGGATGCCAAAGAAATAATGGATTCTGGGAAGATCTTCCTGCCTTTGCACAGCCCAGCAGAGAAAGTGCTACTCTGGTCAGTCAGAATCCTTAAGAACACAAGTCAGGGACTAGCCTGAGCACGGGTTCTGTGCCTGGATTCTGAGCTCTCAGGTTGGGCCTTCTCTTTTGTGGAAGTTAGGAAGCTGCTGTACTTTCCCTTTCTCCTTAAGACAGTTCTAGGTGAGAATAGGTAAAAATGCCCTGCACAACATCAGGGTGCATAGCACTAGATCCAGCTCTTTCATGGGAGATGAAAGAGAATGTCCAGGGGTCCCCACTATCTTCTACATAGGGAAAAGAGCACAGAGTGACAGACAGGTTAGTGAGCTTCTGCATGTCACATCCCACTTGTAGCACTTTCCATCTTGGGCAAAGGTGGCTTAGGGTAGGACAGCACGCACAAGCAGAGGCACCCACACCCACAAGGCCACTCACATCTCCAGCACCATGACGATATTGGCCTTTTCCTCAAAGGCATCCACACACTGGACCAGCTTGGGATGGTGAAGGCAGTTCATGATGCTGATCTCCTCCCGGATGTTCTCCTTCTCTTTTGCTGAATATGCCTTGAAGAATTTCCCTGCCCAGATTTTTCCAGTTTTCTTCTCTACAAGTCTAAAGACTTGTCCAAATTTTCCACTGCACATGAAAGAGGGTGGAGATAAAAAGCCACATTTAGCTAAGCTTTCTAAATTTGGGGTGGCAAACTATGGCCCAAGGGACACATCTCACCTGCCTCTTTTTATAGTTAAGGTCTTCCTGGAACATGGCCACACCTGTTGGTTTACATGCTGTCCCTGGTGGCTTTTATGGGACACAAAGCCTAAAATATCAACTCTGTTGCCCTTTATGGAAAAGGTCTACCAGCCCCTGCACTGGATCAGTAGGCATGTTTCCATGCAATCCTGGCTGGTGGCCTTCTCTTCCCTTCTCTGCAGGTGCTCACAAAGGTAGCCTGAGGCTATACTTCCTAAACACAGACTGAGTGGCTCCCTGCCTTCCACCCCACCACTGCTTTGGTTCTCTGGTGGAAGCCCAGGAAGGATCTTGCTTCCCTTGACTGAGGAACTCAAGATTTCTTTGGGTTGTGACTCATTCGGAAGGGGTAGACTCCTTTCCCAGAGCTGCTAAGGGGTTTTCATCACTGTATTTCCCAGAAGCCACATGTGACATAAAAGTGGAGCCCACTCCATCTCTCTTCCTTCTCTTGTGCTTCTCCAAGGAGAACTGGTTGCGGGGATAGCCTATTGGGGCCTGAGTGCACTGGCCCCCTCCCTGCTCCAGGGAGAAGGCAGAGTAAAAGCTATGGAGTGAGTTCATCCAGGAAGCCATGAGGGTGCTGGACATAAGTGCCAGTCACTCCCGGCCACTTCTGTGGACCCAGTGGGAAGAGATAGATAGTATGATCTGGGTTTTGGTGCTGTGAGCAAAGCCTGGAAGTGGGATGCCTTGCTGACCAGCTGGGTCTCTCAGAGTTCTCCACACAGGGTGGATATTATCTCCTAAAGACTGCAGGAACCACAGCCCAGGGAGAAGGCTGAGCCTGTGAGAGGTCAGGAAGAAGTAGGACCCACATGGACCTCCCGTGGGGACCCAGATGCAGATTCCCTTCCACTTACGATCCTAGTCTCTCTTCAATGTTGTACAAGTCAGAGACTTTTTGTTCAGTGTTGACCGTCACTGTCCGATAGTCAACTTCTGGCTCTTTTTCATCTGAGGGCACATGTCAGGGTCAGTGTGAGCCAGCCAAGCCCCCTTGCTCAACCCCATTCACCCCAAGACAGTGGCCTGCAACTCACCATCATCTGACACCTCCACTTCATCCTTGGGCTCTAGTGGAGACAAAGGGGGGCAGAGAAGATGCAGAGGTCAGTGCTCAAGGCCTACTAAGAGCAAGGTGGGCTGGAGCCTTCGTAGGCACCAGGCAGGCCCACCCAGACCTCTATAGCTAAGCAGGGCCAGGTACAGACTGGCAGGTCCTGGCCCTCCCAGCCAGCCCCACCTCACTGCCAGGACTGTCACACCTAACCCTGCAGCCCAAGATGCAGTCTCTTCTCACCTCTTCTCTACCTTGGATTTAACAAGCTATACAGAACTCTTACTGGCCCTTCCTGCTCGAGTTTGAAGGTTGGTGACTTAAAAGGGTTCCAATCAAATCCAAAAGTTGTTGGTCTATTTAAAATAAAATCCCAGCTGTGTAACAAGAGTACTGTCAGTTACATAGGCAAACCAACAAAAAATACATGCCAGACATGCTTTCTCCTTCCCTCTTGACCCTTCTAATTTAGCTGGAGAGGTAGAGATGTATGCTGTACACTTGCAGAATCAGTTATGAAGTGTCATGATGAGATGGCGCAGACACAGGTGACAATAAAGTGACTGCTTCTGGAAAGAGCAGTGCTTGGGCTATGTTTGAAAGGCAGCAGGAATACAGAGAGGCCAACTGGTGTCCACTGAGGCGGGCCAAGGAGGACTCGGTGCCCCACAGATACACTGGGAGTGGAGGGCAGATGTGGGTGGGCATCATCCCTAGGACACAGCCCCTCAGAAGTGCCCACTCTCCTGTGCCTTGCTGCATGTCTTCCCCTCAGTAGGCTTCTGTGGCTTCTTCACTTGGTCAGCGGCTTTCCATTTCCAGCCTCTAGGCCTCATCTATAAGAGGAAGGGCTGTTCCTGGTGACTCTAGGCCTGTCTAACTCTAGCTGCAACACTGTAGTGCCCGGTGCCCCCACCCACTGTCTGGACTGTGCTCTGGCTGACAGATGGACAAGGAAGATTGCTGGGGGACAGGGCAAGAGTGTGACAGAAATCAGCAGAGTGGATGTTTAAAGTGTGAATGTGAGTGTGAGAGTACCCATGGGATAGTGTGGGAGTGTGTGAGAGTGTAGTGTGTGACGGACTGCATGGGAGTGTGAATGTGAGCATTTGCCTCTGTGTGTGGGGGACCATGAAGGAGTATATGAATGTGTGGGGGCCAGTGTGGAACTGTGAGTATGTGAGTATGGGTATATGTGCACTTATGTGTGGAATGGGGTAGAAGTGTGTGAGTGTGTGGTTATATGTGACTGTGTGAGCATGGTGGGCAGTACAAGGGTGTGTAAGTGTATACATAGGGGTGTATGTGGTCCATGTGACTGTGTGACAGCTTGAGCAGGATAATGTGGGAGTGGGTATACATGCGTGTGAATGTGTGAGCCTGCCTGTGAGGCAGGAGAGGCTGTGCTCTGCGGGGGCCGCTACAGAGCAAGGCTGGGAAGGGAGATGTCTGCATGGATGCACCTCCTGTGAGGCCAGGGAGGACAGGCAGGACTGCTAGTACCTGGCAAGGGTGCTGCTCTACAATGGAAGAGTGGGTCAGGGAGAAGGAGGCAGAGGAGGGAAGAGAGCCAGGGAGGAGGTGCAGCTGACCCTGCGAGGGAGATGCGTGCGTGGATGCACCTCCTGTGAGGCCAGGGAGGACAGGCAGGACTGCTGGTACCTGACAAGGGTGCTGCTCTGCAATGGAAGAGTGGGTCAGGGAGAAGGAGGCAGAGGAGGGAAGAGAGCCAGGGAGGAGGTGCAGCTGACCCTGCAAGGGAGATGCCTGCGTGGATGCACCTCCTGTGAGGCCAGGGAGGACAGGCAGGACTGCT
>PVKN010005388.1:0-30887 GCA_004027915.1 Capromys pilorides | reverse complement strand
TGATTTTTCTATCATTATTTTGTATTCTTAAATAACCATACCACAGAATAATGACCTTTTTCAGAAGTAATTTATAAACCAAAAGCAGATCAGACCTTGAGAAAAATCAACCTATAGGATTACAAGTATAGCTCTTTAACAGTGATCCAAAAGGGGAACCAGTCACATAGCAAAAGTATATGGAGGGGCCAGCGAGATGGTTCAGTGGTCTAAAGCGCCTGCTTTGGAAAGCTCAGACAACTTCAGGGACTGCGGTTCGATCTCTGGCAGCACATGCTGCACCAGCCCCACCACCAGGGCAGGCTGAGCCAGCAATAAAATAAATAAATAAACAAACAAACAAGCAAACAAATAAATTAAAAAAAAAAGTATATGGAAAGAACAAAAGCATTTTGGGGACTAAAGGGCAGCATGGGTCTGAATGGTCTAGTCATCCATCCACCTATGCACATAATGCCCTCCTGGGCCAGGCAGCAGTAATTATAGTACAATCTCCAGTTGCTGTTGAACTCTGGCAAGGCACGTAAGGCTCATTTTTGCATCTGCATCTGCACCACCAGCCACAGTTTTGCTGATTTCCTTGAGGACCCAGTCTTTCTCTGATTGTAGTAATTTCTATCTAACCTAGCTGCCTATAATATTACCAAGCTGTGAATCATTATGCTGCTTATATGGAATAAACTTCAAATGGATTTATACACTAAAACAAATGCCCTTTCTTCCTATTTGCCTTCTTCCCTTCTTTTCCTTCTTTCTTTCTTTTTCCCTCTTACTCCTTCCTTCAGTTTTTCTTTTTTTCAAATAGTTCACTTTCTTTTTCATTCTAAGTCTTCTATTTTCTTCTTCTTTTTTATTTATTTATTTATTTGTTTGTTTGCTTGTTGTGTTTGTTTGTTTCTTTATTTATTCATTTTGTGGCTGGCTCAGCCTGCCCTGGTGGTGGCGCTGGTGCAGCATGTGGTGCCGGGGATCGAACTGCAGTCCCCGCAGTTGCCTGAGCCCTCCTAAGCAGGCGCTTTAGACCACTGAACCATCTCGCCGGCCTCTATTTTCTTCTTGATTAGAGCCCCTAATTGCTTTCTCAATTAACCAGTCTTTAACTTTTCATTCATAGTGCTGGCAATGTGAATTAAGGCCTCATACACATAGGCAAGCAGTCTGGAACTGAGCGATACCTCTAGTCCAGTCCATGAGTTCAAATAATTTGCTCACTTCTTAACTTCACATTATCACTTAGACTTAGCCTCTTCTATGTTTGCACTACCCAGGAGTCTATGGTTGTACTAGCTGACAGTTTCCTTCTCCTCCTCCTCTTCTGCTCATTCTCTTCATCCTCTTCAGTAAAGATAATTACTAAGAGAACAGGCCTTGGCATCACATAGACTGTGCAGGTTCTGACTCTGCTTTGCTGGACAGTACTGCCTAGCCCAGGCTCCATTTCTAGTCCTCTGTCCACTTTCATTAGGGAGTGTGTAAATGTTAACAACAGAGGCAGCTAGAATTGACCTCATGTTAAATTCTTGTAAGTGCATTATTATTTGTTGATGTTATTTCAAAATACAGTGGGAACAGGAGTGGGGAAGTTTCTGGCTGCATTACTATTTTCCATATAACCAATTTTTAATCTGTTTCCTTGGGAAATCTAGTACAAAATTTGTGATTTAAAAAAATGAAATGTTGATGAAATCATTCTCTCTATACTGAAGCACATAGTACAAATTGGGATCCACATACTTTTCTCAGCAAATCTTTGACAGTAAAGGACCAAAAGGATTTTGGAAGTTGATACTTTCAATCACAGGCCTACAGCTATACAGCTATCTACTTCCAAGTTGGGGTGAGTGAGGACTGAGTACAGACTAAGGAATAGGATCCTACCTGAGGCTGGTTGAGCCTGGGACACAGTAAAGCTAGTGCTATGGATTATTAGACTTAATCTCTAGAGTAACAATGGTAGTACCTGGAGAAGTAGGCAGCTCTGCACACCTCAGGAATGGGATAAGGATGCACAAATTCAAGCTTGTTACACCACAGAACAGATGGCACAGAGAGAATTGGGGCGCACTGTGCATGTGGTCATTGTGCATGACAGCCCTGCTGCAAAGTGGCTCTTGCAGGCAGTGCAGAGTGAGAGCTGTGCACTGGTGCAGGGGAGACATATTTAGTGGGTAATAGCACAGTCCTGGAAACCCTGTTTCAGCCAGATAGACTGTCACCAGGGAACAGCTATCCAAAGATTTTCCTGATAGGTCTCAGGTCATTGACTACTTGAGGATGTTTTGTCCTCTCTCATCACCTGTTTCCTGGATTTGTTTTTCCAGCTCTGCATAAGCTGGTGTTTTGAATGTACCTTGGCTTTATGGCTTTACTGCTCACCCTCCAGGCATTTAAATGATCTCTTTATCATCCCAGCTCACTGAGCATGGCTCCTTAACCCTGTGCCAAAGATCACTTAGTGAATGAGTCCAAATGTGCTTGCTTTCAGGCTGGTTTGACTCCTAGTGTTGAGGCGATTGTCTGAACAAAACACATTGAGTATTTCTTTGTCACTGGGCCATGAAGGCAGCTTGTCTCTGGCTCCAGCAGAAAGCTAGCATTTGCAGGTTGATGATTGTCTACTGTTTTTTCCCCCTTTACTGTAAAATAAGATTTTAGACATTTCTTTAGATTAAGAGAAGACTTCAATTATTTTTCATATTCACATTGGAGGCTTATGCTCTGTATTCTGCATATATATGTCTCATAGAAGACTACCTCATGCATAATTAAAACCTGGAAATGGGTACTGTGGGAAAGCCAGGCAGAACACATGCATCACCAGAGCAGGTTAGAGAAGCTGGCATCCACATCCTCTTTTACTGGGTTTTATTTTGCACTCTGCACCTGTCAGTTTGCTGTTTGCTTTCACAGTTTCTTCTACATATAGTTGGAAACTGGGCACATAAGTTGTGCAGATCAGGGGCTTCATTATATAGATGGATCCCAAATTATGAAGACTCAATTTCAGTTTTTCCACATTCCATTCCATTTTCCAGTGTTAGGAAAGTGAAACACATTCAGTAGAAACTATGACACCTCCCCTCCCCCACCCAAGGTTAGCAATACATAGTTTGACACCTTTGTCTCTGTGTGCAAAGTTAGGGACAGATCCCAGGCCTTTACACTGAATGACATCTCCAGCTCTTATGTATTAGTGTAGTTTTACTTTTTAAGGAAAAGATCTAACTAATTCAGTAAGTTTCCCATGCTAGGGTTGAATTTGTGATCCTTCTGCATCAGCCTCTCAAGAGTATAAGAACTATAGGCATCCATAACTACCCTTAGCTGATGAGATTTTTTAAAAAAATGATACTGGATAGTAACAATGAGTCACAGTTCCCCATCAGCCACTTGATCTTGAGGTGAATATTTGATTCTTTTTTTCTCGGGGGATGGTGGTGTGTGTGTGTGGGGTGGGGTACCAGCATCAAACTCAGGACCTTGTGCTTGCCAGGTAGGTCCTGTGCTGCTGTGTTACGTCACTGGCCAAAAACCTGATTCTTGGTGTTGCATTGTTGAGCTATTACATTTATTAGGCATAATGGTTGATGTTTAGATGCTCCCTGCAGGAAAAGCATCATGTAGGGTTATAGGTGAGGCTTTTTCAGAGGTGCTGGATGGAGAGAGTGTGACCACAGGACTGATTCATGTTGCATTGCTAGGAGAGGGCACTGGGATTAAGAGTGTGAATGCTACCTGCCCTAAGCTGCCTGAATAAGGTATAAGGAATAGACAGAGCTGTGGCCATTCCTTGCTTGCTTTGCTACCTTCTGCCTGCCTTGAACTGGTTCTCCTCTGAAATGTCCCTCTTCCAGGCCCCCTGACTTGGAACCAACTGTTTGTGGACTAACACCTCTACAAACTGTGGCTAAATAAGCCTTTCCCCCTTAACTTGTGGGTACTGAATATTTTGTTTTAGTAATGACAATAATAACTAGAACAGTATGGTTGATATATATATAAGGTATTTTTAACTTATGATATTTCCAATTTACAATGAGCTTATAGGGGTATAATTTATTTTAAGTCAAAGGTCATTATTGTTTATATGATGTACATTTTGGTTCTGTGTATTATTAAAAATAATTCTGGAAGATGGTTGTAAATGTTCTATTCTAACAAATATGGACAATTTTAGAGATAGAAAGAGGGAAGTGGTATGCATGAGGCAGGGGAACATTTTCCTCATTTTCACAAAGCACTGGCTCTTGGAAGCTTAAAAAATGCAAGGTTTTCCTTGCCTCACTGTATGAAGGTAGCAAGTGTCCATGTGGCACCCAGATAGGTGGTGGAGGCGATGGGGACAGCAGTTCTTTATAGGAAGCAAGGAGGTAACACTGGCTTGAGCACCTTTTCCAGAAAGTGAGGATCATATAGGCTTCCCTATGACTGGAGGTGTAGGAAGGAGTGGCCGCCTTTATAAGAATAGAGAGCCGACCCTGCCTGGCCACTGCATCCCAAATGGAATGGCCACCCCATGGGGGTATGAGAACACAGGATTCCTGAAAACTTTGGCAGAGGACCTCTGAGGCCCAGGTGGAAGAGGTCAGGAGCCTTTCATTTTCTAAACTTTGGTAGTGAGCATTTTAGCAAAAGGGATTCTAGGACATTGGCAAATTTTGTCTTTCCCTAGGATATCTGTCAGGACGTCTGTGACTAAGTGTCTCACTGAGTTATCTGACATAAAAGTAAAGCAATGTGGTAGGCTCTGTGTCCAAGTCCAGCGGAGCAATATGTGCTCTACCTGAGAGCAGAGGATGAGTCTCACTCAGAGTTACAGTATTTCCATAGCAGTTTTTTTTCCCCTCTGTCTCTAGAAACAAGTAGCTTGAGTAAAATCTGGCTTCAATATCTTTTCACTTTCTCTAAAACACACTGTTATGCACCTTTTCACCCTAGGAGTCCAGCATTCATCTGGGGCATGTCGATCGTCACAGGTCCCTCATCTTGCAGAAGTCAGCCCATGCTCTCTTCCTTGCCTTACTCTGGAACTGAGTCAAGAATACATATCCTGTGACACAATCCTTCCCCGCCTGCCTTCTGGCAACAAAGCCAGGTGATGCATTAATGCCTTATGGTGAATTAATAGGTTATCCTACTGTCAAAGACAAAAAATCAAGTCTGAGACCAAATTAGCAAAGGCTGTGTATTTATAATCTTGCAGCTGCAGGGAAGCCACCTGCTGTCACTTTTCTTATGGCAAGAGTTTGAAAGATCTTAAAAGGTTTTACAGAATAGGAGGAGGAAGTCTTGAGGTAGGGTTTAATTGGTGAACA
This sequence comes from Capromys pilorides, assembly GCA_004027915.1. Lineage (NCBI taxonomy): Eukaryota > Metazoa > Chordata > Mammalia > Rodentia > Capromyidae > Capromys > Capromys pilorides. Next base: position 25,572 of record PVKN010005388.1, on the reverse strand, counting down.
TTCAGTCAATGTGGCTTTCTGATAGGTCTTTAAGTACTTTCAGCTTTTACAGTGTTTAACTGATCCACTATCAATTCTTATATGACTAGGCGCTTTTCAGGCTAGAGAGAAATGGAGGGAATTTTCCACTGTGTCAAGATTATCTTATGTTTGTATGTATGTGTGTGTATGTGCACGTGTGTGTGCATGTGTGTGTGTGTGTGTGTGTGTGTATGTGTACATCCCTGCACATTAGGAAGGCAGTCTACCACTGAGCTACAGCCCTAGCCCTCTTACATCTTATGGTATCTCTTAACTCCAGAAGGCAGTGTGAGATATCTGGGCCAGATAGAGACTAAGCAGGGCTTCTTTCATTTGTACAAGAATATGTTATTTTACTTCCATGAAAGTAATTCCTCCAGAAATAGTTTCTCACTGGTGAGATTCCATCCTTTCTACAGTTCTATTTCAGCAGCAGCAGTAGCAATAACAAAAAATAATAGAGAAAACAAGAAATCACAATTTTCAAATGTAGTGACTTCCATTTCAATGAGAAACAACCTTAGCGTGGCCGAGTGAACGGACCAAAGATCTTCAGCTGGTCAAGCAGCAGGAGTCAGGATTGAGGCACACAACTGGTTGCCACGGAACCATACGGCTATGCCACACTCTGTCAAGAATTGTTTACCATTTCTTCATTGGCCAAATGGGCAAATAATTCCGTTAGCACTTTCTAGGTCAATGGTGGCAAAACTATGTCATGTGCGTTATTGTGTTTTTCTTTTTAAAAAAAGAAAAAAAAAACTATGTTAATGTAAGAGTTGCTTTTTTCTAAAGTAAAACCTTAGGTTTTAGGTTTAATTGTAAGGTTGGCACTTTGCAATAAATAAGTGGGTTTCGGGTTGCAGTTTAGGCACTTGGTCTTTACAAGGTTCACCATCACTGTTCTCAGTCATACCTTCTGTAGGGTGCCCCTTAATTTTTAGATTATGTCTCGTGCTTGACGCAAACTTTCAAGGCATGCAACTCTCAATAGCTCTGCATGTAAAGCTGTGTATTATGAAGCATAATATTCTTTAATTTTACTATGATGTGTTAAAGAAAATGGCCAAGGGTCATTAGAAAAATAGGGAGGTACCTGGAGAACCGAAGATCTCAAAGGGGCAAATAGACTATGGCAACCTAATTATTATTAGGTATATTTGTTGCTAGGATCTGGCACCAAAACCTTACATCTTTTGACAGAGGGTAAAGAAAAATGTTTTAAAGCTTTCAAGACAAAATACCAGTAGAGATGAGTTCTTATGTTCCAGACTCCTACTCCTTTAATATGCAACTGAATGCTTTTCTTCTTGAATTTTCAGCTCAGTCACTTGACTCCCCATAGTCCACTTATGGAGTTAATGCCTCAGCACTTTGATATTAAGGTAGGATGATAGGGAATTTCATTAAAACAGCCTCATAGGAGTGGGGAGAAGTGTCAGCAACCATCCAAGGAAAGGCAATGTTCTTTTCAGTGTGTACTTGATGGGCCTTTATTGTACTTCATGGTGTGCAGTAAAAATTCCTCCATTAGTCATTCTTTTGTCCTGGATGACCTGATACCCTGAGATTTTGAGCTTGCAAGTCTTATCCTAGAGCTCCATCCTAGTCCTCCTGATTTGTATGCTTGGAAGGGGATCTGGGCAGCCACGAGAGTATATTCTCCAGATGTTCTGGCTTCTCTTTCATATTAGGATGATTCTGTCTATAAATGGGATACGTTATTAAAATTGAACACTACCCAGAAAACTGAGTTATGGTTTCAGCTCAGTATGAGGCCCCTAGATGAAACAGGGGATCTAGAATCAGGTGTTCAGTTAGTGAACAGGTTTTAATTATAAAGTAATTAGAATTTTTCATCACCCCACCCAGATGCCTAATGAATGCAAATTGGTGACAGGAGACCAATAAGCAGATGTCCCTGTTGTTTGTGAATTTTTTTGTGGAAGAGAAAAAAGGTTATCATATAAATCAGAACAGAAAGCCCATGCAATTTACACATTACATTTTAACCATCACCAATCAACTGATACTCTTTGGCCAGTGTTTTGCCCTGGCATCATAGCTGAGGAACTCGTGCTTCCCTTCCCTGGGGTTCTTGAGTTGTGTTTGGAAAGGGCAAACGACAGTCCATCTTGAAGCCAGACAACTAGCATTCAGTTATGAGCCATAATCTTAATGATGCCAGAAGGATCTAGAATGCATGACCTGATTCTTTGGCCACCAGTGTGTAACAAGAGAGACTCACAGCTACCCTGAGTGCTCTCTGGGGCTCTGCACTGAGCTCTCCTCACTTCTGCAGCATACACAGAACTTGTGTTAATCTTGCATTAATCTCAGCTTCCCAGGCTTCTGAGATTGAAATAACATTGGCTCTCATCTCATCCCTGAAGGGTAGGAATGCCCAGTCATTTTTCAGCCTCTTAGGCATTCTGGGCAGGGTGGCTTATAGTTTTCTTACATTATTTCATTATACATTTGAAATTAATTCTTTTTTTTTTGTATTTTAGTACAGGATCTAGAGGATCTCACTATATAGACTGGACTCATAGTGATCCTCCTGTTTTCAGCCTTCCAAGCACTGGGATTACAGATGTGCACTACCATGCCTAGTCTCAATTGATGGCTCAGAGAATCCTGGGGGCAGGGCAGGCATGGCACATAGTGGATGGAACCCTGCCTCTCTGGCTGCTGTGCTCTGCCTAAGCAGGTGCTTTAATCTGCCGAGCTAGCTGGCTGGCCCCATAAAAATTATATTACTACAACTGACACAGTAATTGTAAGTGGTCATGGAGTACCAAATCATCTGAATAGACATTTCTCAAAAGAAGATATTCAAATAACCAAGTACATGGAAAAATGTCACTGATTTTATCAATAGGAAGTGCAAGTCGAAAACACAGTGAGGCTGTCAGCTCACCCCAGTTAGAGCCGGATGTTGGTGTACCTGTGCAGGCTGGCCTTGGCTTCAGGGCTCTGCTCTCCTCGAATAACTCAGTTTATGGAGTATGTTGCTGTCCTATATGTTCTGTCATTTTCCAAAGTTTATCATGTGAGCTGCAAAACTCAGGCTTATTCTTTTTTAATGTATTTTGTACAGGGTCTCACTATGCAGCTGAGACTTGTAGTGATCCTCCTGTTTTCAGCCTCCCCCGCACTGGGATTATAGGCATGTGCCACCACATCCCGCCTTGGTGGCTGGCTCAGGGCATGTGGGGGTGGGGCTGGCACAGCATGTGGTGCACAGGAGTGAGGGGATCAAATCCTGCTCCATACACTTGCCTAAGCAGGTGCTTATTCCACTGAGCTAGCTGCCCTACCTCCTGAGGCTTTTTCTTATTTCACAATTTTTTCCTTGCATATTGACATAAAGGCTCTTCTAGGGTCACTCACTGTATTATTCTCCTCAGGATGCATGGCAAAGTACCTCAGGTTGGTACTCAAACATCCTAAGATACCTCAAAGTACTAAGGTGCCTCAATAAAATAAAGGTTTTTCTCTCTGTTCTGGAGAAATCCAAGATCAAGATGGCTGAGGGTTGATTTCTTTCTTCTTTCTTTTTTTCTTTCTTTCTTTCTTTCTTTCTTTCTTTCTTTCTTTCTTTCTGTCTCTCTCTCTCTCTTTTCTTTCTTTCTCTTTCCTTTTTTTTGAGACAAGGTCTCACTGTGTAGTTCAGGCTGGTCTTGAGCTCACTTTTGTAGCCCAGGTTGGTCTCGAACTCACATTGATCCTCCTGCCTCAGCCTCCGAAGTGCTGGGATTACAGGCATGCACCACCACACCCGACTTCGTAGGGTTGATTTCTTCTGTAGGATCTCTGGCTTCTTTCTGTGCCCTTTCCTGTTATTCCCTCTGAATGTTTGCATCCTAATCCCCTCGTAATATAAGAGCATCGGTCATGTTGAATAAAAACTCTCTTAAAGACTTCTCTTAACCTTAATTATCTCATAAAGACCCTTTCTCCAAACAAAGGCATATTCTTAGGGACTAGCAGTTAAGACTTTAACACATTAATTTAGGGATGGGTCATAACTCAGCCAATAGTGTACCATTGCCATTAGTGCAGATTTACAGAGGTAGAGAGAATGGAAATAAAATGCAAATAATGTAAAATTGAATGATATTCTTTCTAACCCCTTACCATTTCTATCAGCTCACTCTCCATCCTCCCAAGACATTCTTCTCTTCTTTTTTCATCTTCTCTACCATACAACAATGAGAATTCCAAATATTCCACTCAGCTTTGGGGTTCTTTTCATGTTTCAGGCCTCACAAAGGTACTCTGCAGCTTAGGAGACCATAAAAGTGGGCACAGACATTCTCTCTACTGCTGTTTGCTGGCTGGGAAAGTAATGTGAAGAGTTTGGTCCTCACTGATATGGCTCAGATTTCCTTGCACAGAAGGTAGAAGGCTCTGGAGCCAGACTTGGTTCTTTTTCTTTTTGATTACTAATGCTTCACTGCAGCTAAGTTCTCACATTGTTGAGTTAACAGGCATCTTACAGTCTAAGAGGTGCTCTTGCAGTGGCTCTCTGGAGCACTAGGGAGGAGCTTGTGAGGGTGCAGATTTCAAGGTCCTAACCCTGGCTTGGGGCACCATGGTTTACAGTCTAGTTGAACATACCCTTCTCCTGTAGGGGATTCTGGTGTGTGCTCAATTTGAGAACCACTGAACTAAGAGATGGGGCTGAAAGTTATTCAAGCACAAAACACTGGCCATAAGTGGCAGCACATCAGTAACTGACTACAGTGTATGCAAAATGCCATATTGTTCCTTAAGCAGTGATAGTTGTATAGATGTTGAGGACCTCTGGAATTGTATCAGCTGAAGCCAAGGAAGCGAAATGGTGAAATCAGCTTTCACAAAGAACTTACCATGTGCTGTGAATTGTTCTACATTGCTAGTCACTTGTTCCTCCCAATGTCCTGTGATATGCATGTTATTATCTGTATTTTACAAATGGAGAAACTGAGACATGGAGGAGTTAGATAGCTTTCTCAAATAGCCCAAGTATCTGTCTCAGTGTTTTCCGTATCCTCTCCACTAACTTTTTAATTTTTTATTTAATTTTTATTTATTTTTCACCAACTTTTTAAAAAGGGCTTAATAAAAATCTTCCTGTTTAATCTTTGCCCTTTTGGCAGTGAAAAAAACTTATTCAAAAGATGGCTAGCTGATAAGTTAGGAAAGAGAGGAAACCAAGAAAAAATGTCTATAGTTCTCTTTCCTTGTTTGCAAATGGAAAAGAGATATTAGGCAAGTAAGTTAATGTACATTAAAGAAAAATTGGACCTTGGAAATCAGATGCAGATGTGCTAACCCATGAGCTCAATATACATTCAGTCAATTGAAAATATTTGACTGTTGTTAATTGAGTCTGTGGTTATAGGCACGATACGTCTCATCTGTAAGGTGAGTGTAATAGAATCTATGTCAGTGTGGTCATGAGAACTTAACAGAGTTTCTATATGTAAATTTTCTAGCACCATGAATAATATAAGAAAGTGAATCTCTCACTTATCTCTTCATGCCTTCTCCACAGAATGATTTGCACACAAAGAGACTAAAGCTAAGTTATAATTTATGGAAGACCCTCCCCCATACTAAAAAATCAAAGTAAAATGAGTGACTCTATTCTCTTTCTTTCTAGAACCCAATTTTTCCATAGGAGATTTCAAAGCTCCTCATAACTAACTAGTCCTAAATGGGTTCTGAGTGACATAACTTTTTATTAGGCCAAGTATGGAAAAAGCCACTTATCTTGATCATGGGTTGTCAGGAAGAAGGGTGTACTTACCTATACTTCTGGCCTGTTGTCTCAGTCACTTTTCTCTTGTTGCTGGGACAAATACTTGGCACTCAGAATGAATAAAGGAAAGGTTTATTTAGCTCACAGTTAATGGAGGATTCAGTCCATACTCAGATGGCTCCAAGGCAGACTGGTACAGGGCAGAGAGCAACCTTTCATGGCAGTGGCAAAGAGCAAGTGCAAATGGAAGGAGGAGCAGAACAAAGGCAATGGAGAGCAAGTCTGTCTCTCTTATGTTGCATTCAGCTGTCTTCCCCAGGCTGGGTGCAGTACTCACACCCATAATCCCAGCAGTACTCACACCTGTAATCCCATCTGCACTCAAACTTGTAATCCCAGCAACATTCACACACATAATCCCAGTGGATCGCGAGTTAATCACAAACTCTAGAAGTTTTCCCCCTGACTATATGAGGCTTTGGGGGGACAACTAGACACAAACCATAACACCTGTGGACTAGCACTGATCTCTGTGATTAACATGTAGAAGTGCTCTTGGAAGCAGTCAGACTTTAGATCAAAGTTTCACTGACAAACCAAATAGGGCTGCTCTCGTGGGGAGTTTTTCCTTTTGGCCTAATTAGGATCTGAACTTCCCAGTGTCCCAAGACTGCTTAACAACACAAAATAGGAATATGATCATTGAGAATAAATGTGAGGGAAATAAATTCACCATACAACTTTTAAATTTTCTTTTTCTGTTTTTGATCTTTTGAGACAGGATCTCATTATGCAGCTCAGAGTGGCACTGAACTCACTTTGTGACCTAGCTGGTCTTGAATTGGCAATAATCCTCCTGCCTCAGCCTCCTGGGAATACAGGGGTTCCTGGCATGTGCCACTATGAACTTTCTTTGATAATCTGGCTGGCAAATCCACGTTGATCTTAGAATGATTAAGATAATAAAGAAAATTTATCTGTTCAGTGACCTACCACTGGCTCTCATGAAAACATCCTCAGGAGCTTGCAATTTTAGTATGTGGCTGCTAGTAAGTACCATTTTAGCTCATGCCATTTTAACTTTTCATATGCTTTGCTTTGTCTAATAATTATGTTGATTTAGAAAACCTTTTCTATGTTTTCTTAGTTTTTCTTTTCTTATTACTGGGACAAAATACTCAACACCGAAAATGAAGAAAAGAAAGGTTTATTTAGCTCACAATTAGTGGAGGTTTCAGTTTGTACCCTGCTGGCTACAAGGCAGAGTGGCACATGGCACAGGGCAGCTATTCATGGTGGCAGCAAAGAGCAAAGGGAGGGACCAGCAGCTGTGAAGCTAGAGAGCTTCTTTCCTCTCTTTACATCTTAATGCAGATTAGCCACCACAGGGAAGGCTGTTGCACTCACACTCACAATAACCAATCACAAACTGCAGAAGCTGCCCCATGGCAGCATGAGGATTTGGAGGAACAACTAGACACAAACCATGACACATGTACACTCTATGTCGTTCCCAAAGTTTCAAAGAAAGTTTCTACTGACCTGGAAGATTGTTGTACTCTTATAAGGAAAGAGTGTGGTTTTTTTCTGCTCAGCATAAATATCCTTTATTATGGCTGAAGAGGTACCTTGATCCTCACTTTTCACCCTTTTTTTCAAGATTAGCCAACGTATCAGTGGGAAACTGGAAGACTCAGGCCGGAGGCTCTTGGAGATGAATTACTGAAGGATAAGTACACTTCAGAGCTCACTCCTGGTAACAATGCTTAGGCTCCAAAACAAGTTCAAATTATGTTACTTTTACTTACGTAGTTTCAGTATGTATAAGCTATGATTGGAATTGTCTTTTTTTTTTCTTTTCAGGACTGGGGTTCGAACTCACGACCTTGCACTTGCCAGGCAGGCACTTGTGACAAGGAGCTATCTCCCCGGTTCCCTATGATTGGAATTGTACTTAAACAGGTTTGGTCAAATTATATCTATTATGAATCCTGACTTTATTTGTTATTTTTCCTGACTTTACTCACTAGTACATTTTTAATTAATTAGTATCATATAACTTTATATCTGAAAAGGAAATAAAGTATATTGTCCAGTTCTGGCACTGTCAAATTTTTTCTTAAAGCAATAGTTAGGAAATAGTTTAGGCTTTATAAGCTTATGGTGTTTTTTGCAACTATTCAACTGTGCAATAATAGGTAGAACACTACTATATGCACTATGTGAACAAATGAGTATATTTATATTATGACATTTTATAAAATAAGCGATGGATTCACCAGTTATAGTTCACTAATGCCTGATCTAGTAGAATTTTTCTTTCAGTTGGTGAGGAAACCTAATGATATAGAAGTCTAGTGACCTGCCAGTAATTAGTTCCAGGTGAAACTCAGATGAAACTTTCAGCTTTTTTTTTTTTTTTGATACCAGGAATCAAACTCAGGACCTTGAGCTTGCCAAGCAGATTCTGTGCTGCTGAGCTACATCCCTGGCCCAAACCTTTAACTTTTGACTTTCCTCATATCCATGTTGCTATTCCTTTATAGCTTTATATATTCTCGAATCTGAATGAGCTTATGATAATGCGCATTCTTGAAGCTTCTGCCCATAAAGCCAAATAAGATAATGCTTCTGTCCAGTGAGCTGAACCAGGTGAACCAGATATTTGGAGATGGTTGAATATTTGTCTGTGTTTACTAGAGAGATTCACAACAAAACCTGGACTCTCTAAAGGGTCAGATTAGACTAAGAATTTTCTGAACGAAGTTGTGTTCCTATGGGAAAGTTATCAGGTCTGTTCATCTACTTTTTGTTGTTGAACGACACAGTGAGGGCCGTCTCACCATCTGTCTCATCAGTTCTGTGCATGTACATTTTTACCTTTATTTTTCTCCTGAATTTTCTCTTCCCACTCCCCTTTTACACAGGTAACATTTTCTAGGAAATTTTATACTACTGACCCAGTTAGTGCTTTGCTCACTGTCTTAGTTACTTTTCTCTTACGCAAGCTTAGGGGAGAAAAGGTTTATTTAGCTCACAGTTACTGGAAGTTTCAAGATGCTGACCCACTTTACAGGGTCTAGAGGACAGGCTGCGGAGCTGCCATGTCCAGGTGATTTGCTCCATATCTCTGAGAAAACCGACGCCTGGGGTGGGTGAGCTCCGACAGCACGTGCTGTCAGTTTAATGATTTGTGCCTCTCGCGGCCCTGCCCCCTTGAGCCCCGCTCCGGTCCTTTGGCCCCGCCCCTCAAGCTGTGCACTTGACAGCCCCATGATTTACATGAGGCTTTGGGGGAACAACTAGATATAAACCATAACATTCACCTCTAAGAAATTAGCATAATCTGGGATACACTGTAAGCATTTGTACTGTTGATACGTTCTTTTGAGTTCTTGCATAAAAGGTCTGTCCACCGACACAGAAATCAGGAATGTTGGCATCTACTTTTTTAGTTTATATTCCCTGTAACAGTGTTCCAGTGTGGAATGTTTTTTTGTTTGGAATAGGTTTGTAAAGCTGTCTGACGCCTCACTGGTCCTACATGTACAACACTGAGCTCACTGTGGTGGCTCAGACAGATATTGTTTCTAGAGAAGAGAAAGAGGAGGTCACATGACACAACATTGGGTTTTTGTGGTCTTTTTTTACAACAATGTAAAATTTATGATAGATTCCCAAACAGAAAATACCAACATCATTACCATAGCCTTTAGAGAAACTGTCTATCCAGATAAAGTACACCTCTTAAGAAGTTCAACTGTTTAGTTTAAAGAGATAGAAGGCTATAGTACTGTACAATTACTCCTCTGATAAAAAAATAAGGGGAGTCCACTTCCAAATAAACACTTGTGGGTGTATGGGATGTTAGTTAGTAATTTTAAATAGGTTTAAACAAATTCTTGGAGTGCCTTGGGATCCTTCACAGGGTATCTAAAGTCAGGGTACCTTAACAACGGTCCTAGAGTCCGGCTGCAATGGCAAACATGGCATCAAGCGCTCTGAGAAAAAGGATGAGTCCTAAGCCTGAGCTGACTGAAGAGCAGAAACAGGAAATCTGGGAAGCTTTTGATCTCTCTGATGCAAATGGGATTGGGACCATCGATGCAAAGGCACTAAAGGTGGCCATGAGAGCCCTGGGCTTTGAGCCCAAGAAAGAAGAAATCGAGAAAATGATAAGCAAAATTGATAAGGAGGGGACAGGCAAGATGGACTTCAGTGACTTTCTGACCGTGATGACTCAGAAAATGCCTGAAAGATGCTAAGGAAGAAATCCTGAAAGCTTTCAAGCTCTTTGATGATGATGAAACAGGGATAATATCATTCAGAAATTTGAAGTGCGTGGCCTAGGAGATGGGTGACAACCTGCCCGATGAGGAGCTTCAGGAGAAGAGTGATGAAGCCGACCAAGATGGAGATGGCGAGGTCAACGAGCAGGAGTTCCTGCACATCATGAAGAACACCTGCCTCTATTGAGACCCATGTCATGTCTCCCGCTGCAAACACATGTGACTAGGTTAGTGCCCACTGTCCTATGAAATCTGGCTCCCCATTTCCCTGTACAACTTCAACCATGACCTTGAATCTGTTTCGGACTTCTGGAAGTATTTTTCAATGTGAAAGTTCTTTGTAAAATGAAAAAAGAAATAAGATCAAAAGCAAGAAGTGAGCCTCTCCAAAGAGGGTCTGGGCTGGTCAATTTAAGATCCATAAATGTCTCTCTAGGACCTGGAGAATATAGTGTACACTGGGACTTTTCCTTCGTCTCCACTGGTTTGGCTAAATAGTGGGACATGGACATGAAGTAACTATGATGTCACAGTATACTTTCTAGTTTCTTGGTGAGAATGAAATGAACTTGGATTACATACCCATTTTTCTTTGTGCTCCATTAAAAGCACAGTAAATTTTCTTTGTATTCTCCACAGTATTGGACCAGCCATTTGGCAAATTCCTTTATAGCCTTTTAATATTGTTTATCAATGAGGATCTCTAGGCACTCGATATCATATTGCACTCAGGTACCTTGATTTGGTGAGGTTTACTTGATTTTTTTGTAGCTCTGAGTTGGTATCTAGAGCACAGATAAGCTTCCTGTAGTAGTCTATCTTAACAAGACTTATTTCTGTCTGGTCTGCTATCCATTACACTAGCACATAAACAGACCACTATCTTGACATATTTTTCATGACTTTCTATGGAGAAATTTCTGTTGACAATCTTTACTGCTGAAGAGTTATGTCTTGTGTCTATGAAAGGCTACAAAGCAATTCTTCCCACTCTAGTCATTCACCCCCAAATAACATCATCCAGTTCTTTACTTTTCAGAAAAGCACCCTTTCTTCCAGCCTGTTTTGAGAAAGTAAGTTCTAAATCTCCTAAGAGTTTAGCCTCCTGGGTGCATTAATTCAGATTATGAATTGCTCCGGAAGGCTGGTCCTGAACAAAGTACTCTCCTGGTTCCTTTTCGACATTTTCAGCTGTTATTTTTCTTTTGTGGAGGTGTTCTGCTTCCACAATCAGCCATGTATGAGAATACCCTCAGCCACCTTTTTAGGTGAGAACTCTTGTCAGGAGCTTGGGGAGGAGGCATTAACAGAGTGGTTATCACATGCAAGACATTTTGTTTTAGAATTTACAAGAAACTTATAAAACAGGTTTTCTTAAATTTAATTCACAGATGAGGACTCTGAGGTTGGGGATTTATTTGAGCATCATACACAAATATACTCATAAAAAGTAGGTCAAAAAACAGGTTATAGAAATGCATACCCTTTGTTTTGTAATTATGGAACTCATTTTCTAAGTTAGTGAGTCTCAAACTTTATCTCTTTCAACATCCCCTGGTAAGTTTGTTGAAAACAGATTGCTTGACTCTACCCAGAACCTATGACTCAGGACATTGGGATTGATGTGGCCAAGAATCTTCATTTTTAATGAGCTTTTGGATACTGCTGGTGCACTGATCTGAGCCTGTGAAGGTTTGGACTATGTAAAACAGTGCAGGGATATATTAACTGGCTTGATTGGCTCATGTAATCCTCAACAGCTCTACTTAGAACCCTTGTCTGAGTATTCCATGAGAGAATCAGAAGGTAGATCTAGGATTCGAGTCCTGAAGTCTGACTCGGAGTCTACCTGGTTTGAACCTCAGCTCCTTCCTGGAGTGTTTACATGTGATGTCAGTCCAGCATTTCCACACAGTTACCAGTCAGAGTGCTAGTCTCTTCCATACAACATGACTTTATTTTGCAATTAAAATTATTTTACAAAGCATTTATTTCAAGAACTTTGTCTGATTGAGCAGTGGGACTCCTGCTTGAGGCTGTTGTTTTCAAGAGATACAGGAGTAGGAGGAGTAGGAGTCTGAAGGAATTTGGCCAAATGAGAATATTTATATTTTCCTGGATAATTAACTATGACAGCTTGTAAATGAAATATTTGTCAGTGCTCATGAACATTACCCAGTGTAATGTTATCTTTTGATTAAACAACATATGTTCTCTAATAATGCATATGCATGAGCAATAAAGAGAAAGTTGTCAAGATGCTCATAGTTCTGAATTTCTTAGGTTGGGTGGGTGTAGTTCAGATTTTTATGTATTTCAGAACTTTCAAGGTAGAAAGAGAGATTATGATGACATTGTTTCTGCATTCAGTACTGTTAGTATTAACAGTTTTGACAATACTACATAGAACTTAGCAGGAGAAAAGTGTGCCAGTCAACTTTTGGCTCAAATTTGAAGTTTCAGTCCTGCAATAACCTAAAGCCCTCCTTCTACTTCCTATAGGTTCGACCACTTCCTAGGAATGCCATACTGTGGAACAAGACAAGCACAGAGGTCTAAACTATAGTCAAAAGATCCAAACTATAGTCAGAAAAATAGGAAATTTTATGAACTTGGGCTTTGGCTTAACTTCTCAATGCAACTCACTTTCGAGTTCAGTGAGTCACAGACTTTGGCTTTCAGAATCCCCTTATTAAACACCGATTTGTTGTCTCCATGCAAAACCTATGACTTAGGACATCTGAGATGGATGTGGCTAAGAATCTTCATTTCTATCAAGTTGCTGGGTGCTGATGATGCTCAGATCTGAATAGTTTGGGAGCCACTGACATATGTTAAGGCTGAGACTGTGTAAATGAAAACATGAACATGTTAGTAGACTGGTGGTCCCATAGTGATATCCAGGCCAGGCTTAGCCTCACATACTGTGAGAAATTCACTAACATTTTCACATATGAAGGGTACAAACAGATTGATCAAACAGTGTCTAGCCAAAAATGAACTTGTGACCCCAAAATTGTAAATTCGATTTTAATTATGAAGTTGTAAATTATCATTATATTTTCTACTACTGTCATCAACAGATCTTCAAAAATACATAAGTGGATCACACCAATGGAAAAATGTCCTTCTTCAGGGCACCACAGTATCCCAGAAGATGTTCATAAATTTGGTTACTGACTGGCCCTTTGATTGGTCCTGCTGTCTCTATTCTCCATTTCCTCAACAGCTCCTCAGCATCTTGTAAGATTGTTGTTATCCCTAGGAAAAACACATCCAAAGTATAAGAACATTTCATAGGCTTCTTTTTGGTTATTTTAAATGACATTATTAACATCCTAGCATAGTTACAAAATTATAAAATATATAATTCAAATCAATTCAAACATAGTACGACTCTGGATTGTTCTTGCCGTGGTTCATGAAGTGATACCCAATGGCCAGTGAATGTTAATTCTAGGATGAGTGTTAGAGTTACCTATAGGATCCATCATGATTAAGGGGTTCCCTGACAAAGTATAGGATTCTTCTCTTAGTTCCTTCCCATGTCCTGAATCAGAGCCACCTCTTGGCCCAATTACATTATATTGTAAGCTTAACTCCTTTTTTCTGGTCCAGAGTACTGGAAAGACTAAGTCAGATTTAATCAGCAACCGAGTTGTCTAGGCCCCTGAATCCTCAAGTGAACTTTGGAGCAACATGATTCTGAAAGCGCTAACAATGCAGCTCTGGGAGCTGACTGCTTTGAAATAGAGGCACTTGAAAAATGGCAGATACAAGGGGACCACTCTGGCTTTCTCTGTGTTTCTAAAGGGTTGGAGATGAAACACCCATGTCAGAGGTGCCCTCCCTATATAGAAGGAAAGCATTAATTTTATCATTAAGGATGGAAAAAGAAGATTGAGAGAAATCTGTAAAAATAACCTTGTAAGTTTAATGCTCACTTTTCTAGCCACTTTTCCATCTAATTAACAACCCTAGGCCAACCCCCTCTTTTTGGGTTACATTTCACAATTTATCCATCTGGATCTAATCTATTCCTATATAATATCTAGATCTAGAAGTAGATCTAGACCTAGATCTAGATATGTTTATTTCTGACTTCATCTTTGAATCTGTATTTCCTTATGAAAATTCCATATAACATAAAACTTGTAGGTTGAGGATATAGCTCAATGGTACAGTGCTTGCCTGGGAAACACAAGGTCCTGAGTTAGATTCTCAGTAGCAACAAGAGCAAAAATATAAGGGCCATAAAACTTGTATTAAATTAATTTTCATGCTTTCCTTCCATTGATCTGTTTTACATTATTTATTTTCAGGCCTAGTTGGAAAAATCCTGAAAGGGTCAAAGTGTACTTTTGCTTCCCCTACAACATTGAAGCATACAGTTAACATATTTGCCTAAGCCAGTAATGCTCACTGGAGGGTACCTTAGTCACTGTCTCTGTATAGGATCCAAAACACTACTGCTCACAGCTTAGAAGGGGAGAGGTTTATTTTGGCTCAAATTTTTAACAGGATCTGGTCTGTAGTTGGCTGGCTCCAAGGCAGATGGCACAGTAGATGCATCTGACAGAGGAAAACTATTCTCACGGAGGCCACAAAACACAGAGGGAAATGAGAAGTCATGTAACCTTTCAGGTCACGCCCTAGTGATCTTGCTCTAGCTAGGCCCCACCTCCAAATGGAAGAATCAGCTGTTGAACCCATTAGTCGAAGAATCCAGTGAAGGGTAATAGCATAATCATGACCTAATCACCTTTCAAAAATCTGCATTCTGAAAACATGACAGTTTGGCGGCATTCTAGGTCCAAACCATTACAGGGGAGCACTTTGCCTGCTTTCAGGAGATATTCGCATCATCTGGAGACATTGGGGTGCTGTTATAACTGAAATTTGACCCCTAATGCACAAAGTCCAGGAATATTGCCAAACAACCCCTAATCCAAAGGACAACCCTATCACAAAAGACTATCTGACCCCAAAGGTTGTGTTGAGGGTGAGGAAGTTCTGAGGCACATGGGGAAGGAGCTGAGAGGGGCTTCCTTCTTTGGATGCCTGAGCAAGTGTCCATGCTTGCAGCCTGAAATGTCTAAGTTTCCAGTGAAAGTATTCGAAGAGCCTCGAGGGGGTTGGAGAGCCCCTGGAGTGCAAGGAGGGTGGAGATAAGCGCCAGTGAAAGGGTCACCTGAGGCGCTTCAGGAGTGCAGGCTGCAGCGGTCCTTCATAGTGCGGCAGCCAGCCTGAGTTAGAAACGTGGCATTCACTTCAAAGTCTGAGACGCACACGGGCCCTTTCCTGTTACCGCCATGTGGAGATGCAGAAGTCATTAAACAGCAGTTTAAAGGAAGAATGATTATTTCCTTCCCTTCAAACACCATGTTCAGTTATTTATTCTGACTGAATGTGGAGCAACTGAGTGCTGGACAATGTGTGGAAATACATGCCTAGTCCTCATTATCTGTAATGGGAGTTTCAAAGCCGCTCACAGATTTAGTATCCTATTTGGTCTGACTTGTATAACACCTGTCAGTAGGCTGCTTTCATGCCATGTTGTTAATATTTAAATAATGCATTTTAAAGGTCAAACTGTGCCTACAGCAATATTCAAATATAGCACTTCATTTCTGTAGATGATCTTACGCAGGACTGGGAGTAAAGACTTGCAAGAGATAGTGGGAAGGAAAGTCCTGCCCTGCATAGGACAGAAAGTCCGCACGTAATTTCATTGCATCAATATAACTAATAAATTAAGAAGCTTTCTCCTCCTCCTCCTCTTTTCTTCCTCCTCTCCTCTTCTTTTTCTCTCTCTTCTCTTCTCCTGTACTCTGCACATAAATCTATGCTTTTAGGCTGAATTGTGGCAAAGCCTACTACATGTGGTGCCACTAACAGACTAGCCCTGAGTGAACAGGGCAGGCTGGGCGTCGCACCTCCAGAATCCTCCCAAGGCTCCTGCCTGCCACTGCCATTCACTGTGCCTTTTCCTCATTGCCTTCCTTCTGTTACCTCCATACTTCCTGCATTTCTTCTTTCTGGGGAAATGTCTTGCCTCAGTCTCTCTACCCACCTTCACCCACAGGGAGCTGGTCTCTGACACTTGCTTTGGGAAGGAGATCTGCTATGATCTGAATGGGTCCCTCAAATTCTTCTATCGAAATCTTACCTTCATGGTCATGGTGTTAAGAGATTGGGCCAGATTCTTTGAATGGGGCACACTGTTAATGAATGGGAGTGCTATCCTCATAAAAGAGGCAGCTTCCTCACCCCTCTATCACATGAAGGTACAATAAGAAGGCACCATTAATGAGGAAGAGCCCTTTCTCAGACACTCAAAATGTTGGAACCTTAATCCTGGAACCTTAATCCTTCTTTAGCATCCAGAGTTGTGTGAATCACACTTTTGTTGTCTATAGTCTATGACATTTTGTTATAGAAGTTTGAAAGTGAGTATGACAAGCTCATGAATAAACTTACAAGTGATGTTAACATGGAAACTGCAGTAAATATTTGTCACTTTTTGGCCACTAGGCCTCCAGTCACTTCTCCTTTCTTCACTCAGGTTTTAGTATCTGGCTCATATCATGCATGGCAGATTTGCACTTATCTTTTCTAATTAAGGAAATTTTGTGACCTCATTGTGAGAAAAATCTTATTTTTTGAGTGTTAAGAGTTGTCTTGTTCTCTCTGTACTCAGCCTGGTCCAGGATGCTTCCCTTTCAAGAACATTCTTTCGCCTAGGAAAACAAAATTTTAATTTGAATCATTTTCTATAAGAATTTTTTTTTCTAAAGATCAAAACCAAGAAACAGGCTGGGGAGTAGTTTGGCAGTCTAAGTGCCTGCCTGGCAAGCACAAGGACCAGAGTTTGCTCCCCAGTATCACATGCTGTGTCAGTCCTGGAACCCTGGGTATGCCTTGCTGACCACTGAAACTGGGTATGATGAATGCCTGTAATCCCAGGTGGGATTGCAGGATTACTGGGTAGGCTGAGATAGGAGGTCACTAGGTAGGAGTCTGAGCTGCATAGTGAGACCCTGTATCAAATAAATAAATAAATAAATAAATAAATAAATAACCCTTGAGAAACAATACTTGCAAACTTTTTAGAAAGTCCAACCAATTTTGTGAGCACAGGCTCATCTGCCACCTCTTGCCTTTGTGAGAAATTTAGTCTTGATTATCTGTTGCTATTGTAACAAATGCTTGCAAATTTGGTGGCTTAGAGCAACATCATTTTAGAAGAATTTTATAGTTCAGAGATCAGAAGTTTAGAATGGGTGTCACTGGGTGTAGATCATGGTATCAGAGCGTTACAGAAATCAGACTAAGGATGGGGAAAAATCACACCATAGGAGGCAGCTTATTTATACTGCCTGACTGTGATTGCCCTCAAAGTCAAAGCCCCACCAATAACGGTTCTGTTATTTTTATAGGGAAAGCAAGTGGAGAGGTACAAAGGTGGATTTGGTGCATTGTGATTGGATATTGGGTGACGTCATGAGTTGCTAAGAGAGTTTAAATATCTCAAGTTACATTGCATGGCCACCAGTTAAATGGACATGAGTTAGACAAAGGATGAAATGCCTACTTACCAGGCTTGTCTGCACATATCCATCTGGTTTTGGCTGGCATTCTTGGCAGGCTTTTTTTAAAATTTTAACTTCCCTTTCAAGAGGGCTATATTCTGGCTTGGAGATCCTAACATGGAATCTTGTTTCTGTGCTTTTCCAGCTTGTGGACACCTTAACTCCTGTCCTCTCCCTCCCTTCAAATCCAGCAGCCTCCTCACACTTGTTCTTTGACTCAGACTTCCCTGCCTTGCGGGTTTATGTTTAAGAACTCCTATGAATGTAGTTGGCCTGCATGAGTAATCCAGAATAATTTCTCCATTCCAAGGTCACATTTACAACTCTCTTCTGCCATATAAGGTTTTGGCACTGGTAGGTTCTGAGAACTAAAAGGTGGACATTTTTGAATGATTATTATTCTGCCTACCACACTAAGGAGAAGACAGTTTTTCTGATTTGCTTTCTACCTATTTTTATTTTGCTTTTCTCCTTTTTCTGTACATTTACAAAATTGTAAAATAAAGCACAGATCCAGCAGATCAAAGTTTTTGACATAGTGGCTTTTACAAAGCAAAGAGCTCTTTAACTCTACCTATGTAAAGAAATTCAACTTTATCAGCCACCTTGGAAACCTTTTGTATGTCTGCTCCAAATCCAGGTTCCTTCCTTTCATGAAATATAATAAGACTTTAGAGTACCTATGAAGTAGCATTTCTATGAGATTATCACTGAAGAGTTCATTCAGACATAGTGTTTAGTTTATTAAAAATAATACTTGACATGCTTTTTAAATCTTTTAATCTACAAGTTCCCCTCCATTCCCTTCTTTGTTTTATGATGTGTCTGTTGACCTCTTTGACCCATAAAGCCCCTCACAGTCTGACTTTTGAAGACTGCATGTGTAAAGCACAGTTCAACAGATCCCTCTGCACTCAGATTTCCTGAAAATTGGCTATGAGGTCCAAAATCTGCATCAGTTTCTTCATCTGCTTCTCTGGTGAGACTAGGGGTCATCATGTGTTCCTTCTCCAAGAGTCACATTGTGTCTGTTTTCAGTCATCTTTGTGTCAGCACAGCTGTTGCTCAATGCCCAGGCTCTAACTTGCTGGAGACTGCAGGATTGTGGTGTTCTAATGATGTCAGTTTAGTTTTTACACTAGTATGAAAGAGGGAAAAATTTGTGGCTCATGAGTATTTGCAGATTTGGTGATCATACCACACCATGGTTGCCTAGTTGTATGAGATGGACTTCATGAAAATCTTTCCTGATATATCCAGAGTATGTTATGCCATAAGCTCTCTGCTTGTTGCTGCTAGAGTAAGTACCTTGTAGAGTTTTCAGAAGCACTTTGGTGATTTTAGGTATAAGAAGTAAAAGAGTTTTTGGGGAGTTTCTCTGATAGCAGAGTAAGGAGGGAGGGCTCTAGTGAGGGTAGTATGTCATGGTTTCAGTTGGCTATTTGGACCTTGTGGAAGGAAGGTAAGCTAGCGTTGTATTGGGTGCTCTACCTAGGAGGGCTGTCTAGTTGGCCAGCTTCCTCCAACCAAATCTATATAATTTTAAAGTATTTGGTTGGAAGACTTACTATGTGGCCCCAAGAAGTTTACTAGGAGGCATTGTCTGTGCCTATATGATGACCTGGTGGTGGTCATCAGAAGGTGCTTTAAAGTCTCCCAACTCCCAAAGAGGAAGAGTATGAAAACAAGAGAGGAGAAAGTTGGAGTTGCCTCTCTATTTTTCAGGTTTCTGCCTCTCTTTCCAGAGTGGTCACTGCCTCCAGCATGTTCAGGATCATAGCAACAGCAGAGGTATTGAACATTGGCAAGACTTTATGAGGGTAAAACAAAAGAAGTCTATGAATTGTTAGATAGTTCAGAAAAAATCCTCGTGCAGTCTAAGGACCAGATTATAGCCAGAAATGCAGCCAGAAAGAATGATCTGGAAGGAAAAGCTGCCATCTCCAATAAGATTACTAGTTGTATTTTCCAATTGTTACTGGAAGTAGGTATCAAAACTTCTTTGCCTAGAAAATGTGGCGAGTCAGTTTTCATTGCATCCAGTGGAAAATGATTCCAACTGAGTGGGTGTGCAGAATAGCAGCTGGTTCTTTTCTCAAAAGAAATCCTGCCATCAAGGAAAGATTTCAGTTTTACCCACCTAAAGTGAAGCTATTTTTCAAGGATAATGCTAATAATGATCCACAGTCATCTGAGGAATAGCTAATTGCTACAAAATTTTGTTTTGCTGGACTTGTGATAGGCCAAACTGAAGTGGACATCATGAGTCATGCTGCACAGGCTATTTCTGAAGTTCTGGAGAAATGCTTGTTGTCCCAGAACTGCACACTGGGTGATATGAAAATTGAATTTGGTGTTGATGTGACTATCTAGGAAATTGTTCTTTCTGATGTTGTTGATAATGATTGCTGGATAATCTGGCCATCAGGAGACCTAAGCCAGAAGAAAGATGAGCTGTCTTACTGCGACCTCTATGAAGTAACTCTTGAAGGACTTCAGATGGTAAAGAAGAACTTTGAATGGGTTGCATAGAAAATACAGTTACTTCTGGAATCAGAAAGCCAGTGCAGGGTTGTACTGTTGATGGACTCATCTTCTGATCTTGGTCACTGTGAAAAAATCAAGAAGCCTTGTGGAAATTATGAGATTCCCTGTGAACTTTGAGTAACAGCTGTCCATAAAGGCCAAGATGAAACCCTGAGGATTAAAGTTGAGTATGAAGGGGATGGCATTCCAACTGTGCTCATGGCAGTGGCAGGTAGAAACGATGGTTTAGGCCCAGTGATGTCTGGTAACACTGCATATCCAGTTATTAGTTGTCCTCCCCTCACATCAGACTGGGGAGCTCAGGATGTGTGGTCTTCTCTGGGACTACCCAGTGGTCTCGGCTGGGCGACCGTACTTTTTCCAGAAGGATCAGCTCAATTTGTTGCTCAGATATTTGGATTAAATAACCACTTGGCATGGGCTAAACTGAGAGCAAGCATATTGAAAATATGGATTTCCTTAAAACAGACTAATAAGAGAATCAGAGAATCCAATTTCTAAAAACGTCATTTCATGGGGTTGTTTGGGGTGAAGGTCCTATATATTTCCAGTTAGCTGCAGAAAAATAAGTAAAACAGAAAAAAAAATGATTCTTGGTCAGAGAAAACAAAATTGATAATAAATGCTTCTCTAGATATACAAAAAATTGGAGGAATTAACATACCTTCTGTTATCTATGTATTAAAGGATGAGTCCTACAGATAGGAGCTCAAATTGGGATGGAAGTAAAAAACTTTGGTATTAGAAAATTGAATGACATTGTCCTTGTCTGAAAATGAAATTATTAGTACCTGGAGAAGACAGAAGATCTATAAGATCTGCCCAAGCTATTGCAGGGGTAGGAAAAAGAGACTTGGTAGGGGTTGTTTGTTTTTCAGATAATGAGAGAAATAAAACAAGCTTTTTTCTTGATCAAATGAGGGAGCAAGTGATTCCTGCAGGGAGCGGAAGAGGTAGCGCCTGGGCAGTGAGACCATGTTCATGGCAAGCCTCGGTGGCTCAGATGAAGGCTTTACGTGACTCCAAATCCTGTGGAACACCATGGAGGTCTTAAGCATTATTTAGAGTGGTTTTCAGTTGCACATAGAAGGAGCACTGCAATAGTGTGGAAATGGAGCAAGGAGCAAGGGCAGACTGTGACTGTGGCCTGCGAGAAAGGACAGAATGTGGGAACTGGTGGCGGGGAAAGGGACGCTTTAGGGGTGCCGTCCTGAGTGATGTGTTTCATTAGCTGCATGCACAGGAAGAGAAGCTGGAGTGCACAAAGGCTGAGGACTTCAGTCTGGCAGTGAGCCTGAATTACCTGATGCCCATGCAAAGAGAGATGCCCAGGAGGCAGTTAGACATGCGAGTGCGACTTGGGAGAGGTAGCAGGGCTCACAGTTGCAAAGTTTTACTATTTTTGCTATTATTATTCATTTTTTCTGGGAGTGTTCTGTCCATCCTTTCACAACTACATCCTCTGCCACCCTCTTAACATTGCTTTTTTTCTACAAGTGGCTATGGTGCAAGCTAAGCCTATGTACTCCTTTTTTTTTAATGTATTTAGTACAGGATCTTACTACCCAGATCAGACTCATAGTGCTCCTCCTGTTTTCATTTTCCAAAGCACTGGGATTACAGGCACATACCACTACACCAAGTCTCAGTCACCCTCTCAGTGCGCCCTGGGAGTGGGACTGGCACAGTATGCCAGGGATGGAACCCCAGTACCTGTGTCTGCCTAAGCCGGTACTGTAATCTGCTGAACTATGTGGCCCGCCCGTCCAAGCCCCTGTACTCTTAAGCGTGGCTTTTCTTGCACTGTGGGCCCTTGATGGCAATTACTACCAGCTTGCTTAAATAGAGTTAGGCCCTCACATCAGAAAGGAAGAAGCTTGAATTTCCAGCCTCAGAAGAATGCCAAGTCCAATGACAAAAATCACAAGCAATGAAAAGACAGATTAAATGTTTCCTCCTTTGATTATAAGAATAATTATCAATTATGCAGCTGTTTATTTTATCAGGATGGCAGCAGATCTCCTGATTAGAATTCTTAAACTGTGTCTTTTATAGCATCAATAACAGATCTTCACTTCTCTCTCACTCTCGCACACCCACTGTTTTTTCCTCTAATGGAAGCAATTAACTGTTGGCCTTCTCTTCTGTATGTATGTCTACAAATCCACAGACATATGACCTGGGATGGAACCCAGTTGTAGAGAACAAAGTGAAAGCCTCCATGTATCTTCTCAGATGTAAAAAAAAAAGCATCTTCGTATATGCTTGATAATTCATCAATTCTGGCATATCATCAAAGAAAAAGAAAGACTTTTAATGAGGCGGGTGAATCTTTGTCGATTCAATAGCTCCTTTGAAAAAACCCTCACATTTCCTGCTACCATAGAAACAGTCTTTTTTTGAGAAGATTGTAAATAAAAACAGCCCTCTGGCTTCATGTTTAGATTAGATATGTCTTCCCTTTTGAATATGAAAAGTAGGCTGAGGTGTGCAGTCTGTTGATCTTATTCCCATTTTCCTGTTTGTGTGTGTGTGCGCCTGTGGTCCTCTGGAAAAATGTAAGTTAGTCTTTCTGGGTTAAGAGATAAGAAACGTGGAACTTACAGGTGCCAATGTTCATTTTAATGCAGTCAGAGGCTTTGTGTTCCTAAGGAAGGGTCTATGAATCATGGAAAGGAATTAACAACAACAAAAATACCTTCCACTCTCCCACTGCATAGTTAAAGCAGTGTCAGGGTCCCTGTGCAATTTCCCATAGGTCCTGCAATGCCAAGGCCATTGATGTTTGGGGAAATTTCATGCGTTTGCCACAATTTGCTTCGCGAGGAGAATCAAATGTTTCATTTGAGCAGGCGGGGTTGCCTTCAGGTGGGTGTTTGCCTTTTGTGGATCAGTCTTGAGTCTTGACTGGCAGTTCTTGTTGAATAAATAGCGCGTCTGTGAGAGTCTGAATCAATGAGATCTTAGGGGGCGCTGGGGGCTTGCTCTTGCTGCCAGCAGACACCAGCAGAGGACAGACAACAGCCACAAGGCATTCTGGGAGTTCTAGGACTTGAAAGCTTCCTTCACTAACCTTGAGGTAAAGCTTAAATGGTTTTGCACATTTAGAATGCACTTCAGGAAAAAAATGCAACTCAGGAAAAAGTCACCTTCAAAATGCTGCTTATTCACCCTTGGATCTAGCTGAATGTTCCTCTTTTGCATTTCCTCAGACTCGATCTTGTCACTCAGAGAATATTGAAATTCTGTATGATTTTGCCTCACTTACCAAATTACCACTCTCCAGGAGCACTGACTTTATTTATTCTCATGTGGTAGTGCCTAGTCCTACAGTCTGCACATACTAGATCCTCGAGAACTATCTTTCAGACTGAGTAAAAGTGAGTTGAAGTGCCATAACTTCTTACCTACAATAAGCTTCTCAAATGCAGCTACTAAGTTATTGTTGATATAATGATGGAATAATAGCTGATATTTATTAAGTTCTCACTTTTATATTATCACTTTTAATATTTGTTTCAGTCTTTTAAGGTACATTGTATTACTGTTCCCATTTTTTCTTCAGACAGCAAAACTAAGTCAGAAATGTGGTTTACTTGAGTTTATCCTCCTGATAAGTGGTAGATTTGGGATTTGAACCCAGATCCTCCAGCTCCAGGGCATGTAGCCAGTACCATGATGTTATCTTGCCTCCCAGGCCCAAGTGCAGTGTCTTCTTTGAAATGATAGTAATAGATGTTTGTTGAATAAATAAATCTTATGGAAACTTTGGTAGTACTAAGTTGTTAAATATGTCTGGTTTGTTGTTCACCAGTAGTCAGTAGCTACTTTCTCAGAGCTATACTTATGAGCATTAGGAGACTAGGCATTCATGAGAGATATGCAGATACTTTGTTTCCTATGCTTCCAGGTAAAATTCACTTCCCTATAACTTTCTGTAACTCATGGCCATGTGATCTGCCTTAGGAAATGAAATGGGAGCTGAAGGTGTGCATGTCACTTCCAGGCAGCTGTGTTGGGGGCCAGTGTGCTCTTCACCATATTCTCTTACCCCAGGGGTGGTGACTGGGGACATGTATGTCAGTGTGGCTTGCGTCACTGAATGACCTCAATAACCAGTCATGTTGATCACATGGAACCCAAGGGAGAAATGGTAGCCCCGCATACTGTGCTCTGGTTACCAGCTTGTCTGAGTCTGTGAGACAAAGCACTGCTCCTCCCAGGTTTATATGAACCAGAAACATTACTCACAGAAAGACAGCAAGGAAGAGTAGAAGCCTATGATTGATTCAGGGAAGCTGTCCAAGGTAGCTGGAATGTCATTATGTCCTGGTGGCACATCAGAGGCCACAGGACTTCCTGGACTGACATGTTGATGGTCATCTCATTGCTAATGGTGGTGGAGTGGGGGCTAGGACAAAGCCAGGAACCTGGGGATGTCTGATGGGTTACGCCTTATCCCAGAATGGTGCATTCCCAGTTTATTCCTGGGAACTGTAAAGAAGAAAGAAGTGAGATCTGGGTCTACCCAAGGCCACCTGGAAAATGGTTGGACAGAAATAAACCCTCCTTTGTTGTAAGTCATCAGTGTTGGAGGTTGCTGGACACTAAAGCATAACCTCACCCTCCCAGCAGGTACAAACATCACAGATTGTTCTTCTCTGACTTCAACCATCTGGAAATCCCTGGCAGTGTCGAAGGATCACAGCACCAGAAATCTTCAGAAGATCCTTGGGAGTTCACTAGTTATTAAATTATTTTTCCTACCACCTTCTTTTTGTCCAGAGCAGAATGCTGCCTTAATTTAGAAACTCTTGATGCTGGCTACAAGGCATAGACACTTTTGACAACATTACTAGTATAGATTTTTTTTTAGTAATATTTTGGGTCACATTCTCCACAAACAGATCCAGAAATGAATATTTTTGAAAGAAATGTTCCCAGGCAGACCGGCAAAAGGGGCAAGGAGCAGGATGAGAAAAGGAGAAGACAAGCCAGAGCATGGTCTTAGCTTATATCTTCAGCAAGGTCCCGTAGGGAACTCGAAAAAGTGAATACTTCTAGTCCTGAAGTTGTCTCAAACAGAATACAGAAGTGGATGTCAGCTCCCAGAAAGTGACCCCCTGGCAAGACAAAGGCACCCTTCAAAAATGTTACGCAGTACCTTTTAGCATTCAGTGGAATGAATAATGATGTGGCAGTGGGGGGATGTATTACAGAAATGGTTAATTTCTTGACATTTCTTTGTGTTAGCCTATTCTAAACTCTGTTTCTTAGACACTTGTCAAGGAGAAATGAAGGACTGGTCTCTCCATTCTGTGTGACAATGAGAGACAAGGCAATGTGGAGGTGCAGAATGACTTCCTGTCATCAG
>PVKN010005387.1:0-30908 GCA_004027915.1 Capromys pilorides | reverse complement strand
GGGGAAACAGGGGCATTAGCTGAGTGTGTGAAAAGGCCATCTTGCTCTGACCAGTTCTCTTTCCTGTCCTCCTAGAAAGTCCTGGATGCTGTAAAAAGAATGTGCTAGAGAGGACTTCTCTTAATTCCTCCTTGCCATGTTAGCTTCTCAAGACTTCTGGCATAGGAGAAGCTTGTGACTCTTTTTGCAGCAAATTTCTGGAGAAAAAGAGGTTCTAGCTGCTCCTAAGTGGAACAGGGCTTCCGCAGAAGCTGCAGCCACATCTCTTCAGGTGTGAGACCAACCATTCCAGGTCCCTTCCCAACCCAAGAGGCCAGCCCTGGGTTTTAGAGGCCAGGTCTCAGCACTCCTGCTGAGACGATCCAAGAGTGTTTCTCTGTAGGATCTATGATGATCCGAAGGGTCTCTCTAGGCCTTTCTGTATGTGACTTCAACGTTTATTATTTCTGGCAGCACACTCTTATCCAGCTCTTCATACACTCCCCATTTTCTCGACAGCTGGCCTTTGCCATTTGCACATTAATTGAAAGTTTATACGCATAAAATTACTAAATGAACCAGTAAAAACATTCTTCTTGGTTATCTTTTTGCCATTAGCAAAAGTGTCCATTATGATTGTAGTTGGAAGGTCACCTTAATTACGCTAGGCCTATGGTTGAGGCACAGTGGGAAGTACATCCAGGTTCTTTACGGCCAGTCCTTGAACTTTGTGGCTCAGTTATTCATCTGTAAAATGGGCTAATGATGTGTAGACCTGCTGCGCAGGGCTCAGCTCAGCAGCCATCACACCTCCCCCACCCCCACCCCTTTAAACCAGTGTGTCATGCATTTCTCTCTAGAGAGAATCCAGAGTCCACACCACCAGGGCAGCGTTTCAAGGGTGGTACTTGTGTTAATGGTTAAAAGATGAGAGAGTAGAGAGCCATATGGCCGTGGGCCCTGGGGAAGTGTCTGACAAAGCTTGGTGCCCTGTTCTTGTCACCTTCCCTCCATGTCACCAAAGTGATAGCCATAGGCCAAGTGTACCTTTAATATTAGGGAGACCTCACTGCTCTGTGACACATAGCTACCTTTGCCTTGAACTTCACACATGGTGTCTTTTTCTCTTATTTTATACAGTCACTGACAAAAATTAATAAGGAATTGGGCACTGTTCAGTTTATGTGAGTGAATGAAGTGCCATCCACAATTGTACTATTCAGATGGTGAGATTTCTCTCTCAGAGGACACAGTCCACTCCGTGTTCAGCTTTCTCCCCTACCAGTACTGCCACCACAGAGGTCTCATTGATTCTCAGGGGCTCCTCACAGGGAGAGCTACCCAGCTGCATGTGGTCCTCAGTCCTGTGGCTGCTGTCACATTATTCTGCATGTCTGACATGGAAATGCCTCCTCCCTGCAGGACTGCGATGGGTGGCATCCCTGCACCTTGGAGACCTCCAGAAGTCTCTGAGCTGCTGTATAAGTGCTGCCAGCCTTTGTCTCCATAGGCCCTCCTTAGTCGGGGCGGAAGAGGAGCAAGAGCACTATATGTCCCTGGGAGGAGAAAGGAGACTGAGCATTTCTGTGCACTTGGGTTCTGGCTGGTTAATTACAAAGCCTCCCTGTCACTTTGTTTCCTGGCCAGTAAGTCGGAAGTAAAGAGCTTTAGAACATGTGGTCTGGATCCTGACCTTCACACCGGAATGTGACCTTGAGGGAGCCATTGACCTCTCATCTTCACTTTTTTTATAAAATGGGGTCATGGCTGTGCCTTCTCATTGGTAGGGCAATGAGTCAATTGTAAAAGAAACTAAATTTTTTTTGGCGTAACCAGGGATTGAACTCAGGCCCTTGCGCTTGCCAGGCAAGCGCTTATTCTACTGAGCTATCTTCCCAGCCCCCAAAACTTTAATATTTTAAACATTTTATTATTTTCTGTATAATAAAATAATAGGTTTTCACCTTAATACACAGCAACTATGCATCTCTTTTCCTAGCGTAGTAAATTCACTGATGTGATCCTGGAAGCATGACCAGGGTACACAAGATCTCTGTAGACTGGGAAATAACTGATGCTGCTGCCTGCAGAGGCAGGTATGATACTTCACCTGCTCCTGTTTTCTTTGTAACTGCTAGAGTATAGACAACAGCAAAGGGTGACCTCAAATGCAGACTCACAACTGCTATGTCAGGAAAGAGGAAGCAGTGCCCTTCTCAGGGAGGAATTTGGAGAGAGCCCTGTGGCGTCCTGCATGTGACCCAAATCAGCAGAATGCACACCATGAAATGACCAAGTCCTGCATTTGTGAGAGAACAAAGAACCTTATGCTGCGCTATCAGGCCAAAGGCCAAGCAGTCACCACTGTGCACACACCTGAAGCAGAAGACTGCAGGGCACAGAGTCCCTTGCTTGCGGCTGTGGTACCTTTGTACGTTGTGCTTTACCTGGGCCAGGTGTGTAGCGTAGCGGCCTTTCCTGCTCAGGACATTGGTGACTTAGCAGATGAATCTCTTTTCCAAGAGACTGCAGAATGTGGAAGAAGCTGTGGGCCAGAGTCCCAACCACCTCCCGTTCCTTTTTCGCTATGGAGTTAGGATTTTTTTTTTTTCTCTTTTCACTGAACAGCCAGAATACACTACTGAGTTCCATTTCACTCATGAAATGAATATCATTTTCTACACTGCAATCTTGTTACCTGTTTGTTTTTATTTTGGTGCTGTTTTTTTTGTGTATGATATGTGGATTTTCATTCAGCATCTCAGCAATCTTTCTTACAGCTTTCCTTCTGCAAAGAAAGGATTTTATTTGATTCATTCTTGGAGCAGCTTTATGGAAATCATCAGCTCAGAAATAAGGACAGACTATGGGTTAACGGGATAAGGGTCTGGGAGCACAGGGCTCCCCAGGGAGTTTGCTCAGGTGAGAGCCACATGGAGCTCTTTCCTGAAGGAGACCCTGAGTGTGCTGTGGAGGAGTTCCATTTGATCCCTCCTGGGGCCCCTCCAAGGAGCCATCTCTGTTTACATCTTCATGGTCTGTGGAGATGCCCTGTTTAAAAGCTGGACTGCATGTCCCATATCCAGAGATTTTGATTTCTTTACTAACACATCCAGGTGCCTTACTGTATTCCATGCTAGAACCATAAATATGACAAGTTCTCTTGGAAAATAGCCGTAGGACATAAAAGCTCTAAGTCTACAGGGATGGTATCATTTGGCAGCAGGAAATTTGTCTTGTTCCTGGAGTTGTAGGTTAAAAGCCCTAGATGTGGGGATCACAACAAACCAGGTTTGGCCTCCGTCCTAAAACTCCGACCAAGAAGGCAGTTAGACGTTCAAGATCCGTCCTGTGAAGCCTGACAGGAACTTTGAGGGGAGTTTTTTGTTTTGTTTTGTTTTCTTTTCTTTTCTTTATGTATTTGGTACAGGGTCTCACTTGCGGCTCGGACACAGTGATCCTCCTATTTTCAGCCTCCCCAGGGCTAGGATTACAGGTGTGCACCACCACTCCCAGTCTCTGTGGCTATCTCAGCACACCTGGGGGTGGTGCCAGGGATTGAACCCCAGTTCTATGTTTGCCTAAGCAGGCTTTTAGTCCATTGAGCTATTTTGATGGCCCTCAAACTTTAAGATTTTATAGAAAAGGGGAACAAAGGCAAGAATTTGGGGGGCGATATAAACCTCAGGCTTTGCATGGCTGGCAGGGTAGATGGTAATCCTAGTCAAGACATAGTCTCGTTGCTGGTTTTTTCAGAACTAGTTCTGCAGGGTCTCTACAGAAGTCTATGACTTAAAGGGGCAATTTGGGAAATGAGGTCATTGTTCCTGCTTGCGGGGGGCCAGCTTCAGTTCATGAGGTAATTGCTCCCGCTTAGGATAGTCTCATCATGGAATCATCAGTTCTTCTGGGCTCTGATTTTTCTACAGGTTTAGAGACGCAGCTGCAGACCTGTAGACACCACTTCAGGGCATCTGGAGCAGGACTTGTAAAAGCTGGCAGTTGAATGTCCCTACAAATCTTGTTGTAGCTTAATTATTCTTATCTTGGTGTCCTTAATTTTGAAGGGAATGAGTTCAGCTAGGTAAATTTAGGGATAATTAACCTTGTGGTACCAGTTTTTAGGCAAACACACCTTAATTTATTAACATATGTATATGGGGACCTAACCCAGAGTTTTAAGGTAATAGGGAAAAAGACTTAAAATGAAGGCAGAAATGCCAGATTTCATCGTGCTGTCAGTTTTCCCTGGGCGACTGCGGGCCCACCCTCTCATATGGGTGTAGTACCTGGACTGGAGGAGTAGAGGTAAAAGAGAACCCCTATCTTTTTTCCTTATTCTTTTACTTAACATCTTCAGTAAAAGGGGTAATACATAAAACTTGGGGCTTCAGCTTTTTAAATATAATTTTTGATAAAAGTCATTGGGTGAAATTATCTGTGTGCTACTTGCTGTCTCAAAAGACAGGCACAAATGCACTTGTACCTCCATGTGATGATGGTCCCACATTTGGAGGTTGAAAATGGGAGTTACCTTCAGGCTGGAACTACATGGAACTCTGCAGAACTGTGGGGCCCCATCACAGCGGCCTGTCATATGTCTTCCATGTGTTCCTATTTGGTTTATTCTGTCACACACTCCTGCCAGGTCAGTAATGACAGTGCTATTACAAAGAGGATGCATATATTTTGGGACAGGACAGTGAGGTTAAAAAAGTCACAGAAAAAGGTTAAGGGCAATAAGTAGCAAAGCCCAGACTCAGAAACCAGTAGTCAGGCTTACTGGAAGAGTAGGATTGCAGAGTAAATGAGCTTGCATCTGTTGTTGAAATCAACAACACATTGTACCTTCCCCCATGCAACTGAACTTGAAAAGTGTGGTCCCTATGCTACAAAAGAACATAGAAGTTGGGAGAAACAATGGAAGGAAAATTAAGCCAGGGAGGGTAGAAAAAGGAGCAAGCAAAGTCTGAGCAGAGTAGATTCCCCACCTCCCCACCCATGTCACTGTGTTGATTAGGGGAAGGGAACAGGCATATAGTTAAGATAAGGCCCTCTCTCAGTATTGGAATAAGTGAACTAAAATGGATTAAGTCCATTTGATGTGCTGAATCGTGGCCTTCAGTGGTACTCAGGTCCTAATCATGGTTTCTGCATGTCGCCTCATTTGGCAGAAGGATCTCTGCAGATGTGATTAGTGAAGGGTCTTGGGATGGAGAGAAAATCCTGAGTTACCCAGACAGGATCTAGTGAGGCCAGCCCTACAGTAACAGCACTGTTACAGGGGGGAAGCAGAGGAACATTTGTCCATACAAGAGGAAGAAATGCGGCCCACTGATGCAGCGGCCAGGCTGCTGGCTACGAAGGTGGAGGAAGGGCCACACTCCATGAGGGGAAGGAAGGTAGGTCAAAAGCTGGGAGAGATGAGGGTGCAGATTTCCCCTTTGAGCTTCCTGAGGAAATATAACCCCTGGGAACCTTGACTTCTGTCCGTTGAAACAGACTTTGGACTTAATGGCCTTCGTAGAAAAAGTAAAGAGGATAGTAGTAAATGGGGTTGTTTCAAACTAAGTTTGAGGTTTGTTACAGGAACAGTAGGACCCGAATATACCACATAAATACCAATAGGTGCATGTGCCCTCAGCTTTCTCTTTCAAGAAGCCATGATGAAAAAAAAAAAAAAAAGCCGGGCATGGTGGCACACGCCTGTAATTCCAGCACTTGGGAGACTGAGGCATGAGGATTGGTGCGAGTTTGAGACCAGTCTGGGCTACGAAAGTGAGCTCAAGGCCAGCCTGAACTGCATAGCGAGACCTTGTCTCAAAAAGAAGCCACGATGATCTTCTAGGACAGTCTGCTGCATCCTTGCGACTCAGAACCTGTCACACTGTCCCAATGTCCCAGGCATATATACTACCTCATTTTATTTTGATGTACCTAGTTGAGATCAGATATGACCATTGCTTTGCACAATGCCATGGGATCCTACTTCATTTCCATAGTCCAAGAAACCTTATTATCATCAATTAGGCTCTATACTTGGAGGTCTTGGGAATGGACAAGTTGAGGAAAGTATTTGTAGTGAAAGTGATGTTAGGATTGAAGAGTGGAAGACATTCTAGACAAGGAAAGTAGGCAGAAGGCTGAGTCTGCAGGCATGGGCAGCCAAGTGTATGTCAGCAGCTGGTGACTTGTCCCTCTCCCTGGACCTCTTTGGGTTGGGAGAACCCAGAAGTCTGGGATAATATAACTGAGTAATTTAGAGGAAAAGATGGGAGGATGGATAGCAAACATTCACACAGAGAAGTATAAAAGACAGTAAGGAAGGACCTCCAGGGCCATGAATGGAACCCTGGAAAGCATTTGTGATACAAGGGGAAGCTGAGGAAGTAACACCCAGGAGACGGGACAGACAGTCTGGGGAGATTCCCTCTAAAGGAGATCCGGAACTAATTGAAAAGGAGGTGGCAAGTCCCAGCACAGAGAAAGTGGTGCCCAGCATCCAGTGCTGCAGGCAAGTCTGGAGTGACCCAGCCTTGAAGGTGCCAATTAGACTTGGCAACAAAATGCTTTGGAGACCTCAAGCAGAGCATTTGTGTGAAGAAACGTGGGTGCATTGAGAATTAGTCAGTAGTTTGGCAAAAGGGAGGGAGAGACAGTTACTTGGGGAATAGGTATGAGACTCGTAGATAGGCAGCAGAGATGAGTGCAAGGATCCTGACACGTTCTACAGCAAAGGCTCTGTCCATCGCAAAGACCACCTGCTCTTTCTCCCATTTGTGCCCCTACTGGTAAACATGAAGGTTGTGTTGATCAGCTTTCTCCACTCTAGAACAGAATACCACAGCTTAGAACAAGGTTAATTTGGCTCACACTTTGAAGAAATTCAGTCTGTGATTGGTTGTGGTGGAAGAGTGTGCAGAGCAGTGCTCACTGTGTGGTTCCTAGGAAGCAGAGCCCAAGGGAAGACTGCGGAGAGGCACAGTGTCCCAAGGCCCCTCTTCCTGTCAATTCAGGCCTTGCTGCCAGTAGCTCCTTCAGCTGTGAGCATCAGTGAGCATGGTGCCTCTGTGGTCGAGGCCCCCCGCCAGGAAGTTCCTAATCCAGTCAAGTTTAGCCATCACAAAGCTCTGTTCTATGTGACATAAAGCTCCTCCCTCCTGGTGTGTGGTTCTGAGCACGTGAGGCGGAAGCACGTGTGCTATCAAGCTGAAGACCAACACTGGTGCCCAGTGCACACCCACATTCTGTAGTCAGCCTCTTCTCCGCTGACAGCTGATGGAAGCCCTCACTCTGCTTTCTGTACCTGACACCAGCCAAACATGACAATTGCCATGTGATAGGTTTGAGTTGCCTGGTATCTGTTAGTGGCTTCATTCACCATCTGGGGCTCTCACTTGTATCTCTTCATTGTCTTCTTAAAATAATTTGAAGCTCTTTTGTTCATGTTGCAAGGTTCACAAGATGCCACATATGAAGCTGATTTGAGTATTTTTGCAAAAAGCTTCTCAAAGGGTGTTCTGAAATGTCAGTTTTCTACCTGATGGCCAGGTGTATTTTTATGGGCTTGTGAAATAGTTTTCATAATGCATTTCTTTTTTTTTTTTTAATCGGTTGTTATACGGTCTCACTACACAACTAGGACTCACGGTAATTCTGTTTTCAGCCTCCCCAACACTGGGATTATAGGCATGCACCACTACACTCAGACTGTGGTTGGCTCAGCCCACCCTGGGGGCAGGGCTGGTAGGGTATGTGGTACCTGGGATTGAACTGAGCTTGGCTCAGCAGTGCTTTATTCTGCTGAGCTATCTTATTGGCCCCAGCATTTTAATACTGATGAATAACCTGTTGAGATAAAGATGAAAGTCATTGTGGAGATAATTACCTTCAGCCAGTAAACTATACTAAGTTAGTAGTAAGTTTAAAGTTGTTTTCTATAAGGTCTTATACAATGCCAGTGGCAGCCCACCTGTCACTAATGCCAGTCTAAGAAATGGTAAAATGATAATGATAGTTGTCTGATGCAGACACTGAACACTGAACTTTAGATTCTGTTTTTATTGAACATATTTTATTTTATAAAATGTTTATTTATAAAAAAATTATTTATTTGATACAGGGTCTCGCTAAGCACCTCAGACTTGTAGTGATCCTCCTGTCTCAGCCTCCCCAGCAGTGGGATTACAGGTGTGCGCCACCACACCTGGTCTTGGTGGCCGGCTCATTGTGGGGTCAGCATAGCATGCAGTACTGGAATTTGAACCCCAGTCCTGGCATTTTCCAGGCAGATGCTTAGATTGCTGAGCTATCTCCCCAGCGCTTATTGAATATTTTTTAAATATTGATTAAAATCAGAAACAATTGCTTCTGGCTCAGTTTTCTTCTGACCTACACTTTTTTGTTCTGTTTTTTTGCATGTTTAGAGTCACAGGAGTTGTGTCTGTAATAGTTACCATAGCAGTTGTCAGTATACACCATACTCAAGGGAAGCATTTCTCATTTTAAAAAGTGATTACCTGGGTCAATAATTTACCTTTCAGCCCCTACAGTACTTTCCCTGATGCTATTGGCCCTGACTGGCTCTAGGAGAAATAACGTCAGTGTCAATCTCCATTTGTTTCCAAGCAGGAAAAGATGTAAGTGGTGTGCCTTGGTGTTCAGGGCCTGGCCAGTCCTCATGGTGGCTTTGGCTGGCGTTAGCACTCAGGCAAGTCCGCCTTGCCATGATAGATAGTCACTGGTTCTCTGCCTTCTCAGTAGCACTTCATATTCCTCTAGGATATTTGTAGCTTGCAGTGAGCATAGTGAGAGGCCCTTGGAAGAGCCATGGGATTTCTTCAAGTTCATAAATCTTTCTTACATAGTGTCCCTTTGTAACTTAGATCAATGAGAAGAAATATCTGTACTAACAGTGTTTAGAAAAGTTATCATGTCTACATCTTGTACTCTGAACAACTACTTTGAAGACAATATTCATTGTAGTAATTATTGCAGCTGTCCTACTAACATCTTTTGAAACTGTCTCATTGTTATTTCTTCCTTATTAAAATAAATAAAATTAAAAAGAAGAAAGAAAGAAAGAAAGAAAGAAAGAAAGAAAGAAAGAAAGAAAGAAAGCAAGCTGATGCAGGAAAATTTCAGGTTTGACCCCAGCCTAAGCAACTCAACAAGACTTTGTCTCAAAATAACAAGGGGCCAGAGATCAATGTGAAGGCCTTGGGTTCAATCCCCAGACCCTCACAATCAAAATAAAACAAAAACAGAGTGAGGCAAGCTTGACTAAAACCATTACGATTGGCTGATCTAAGAGAGATTATATGGATTTGGTAAGTATACACCTTGGAGAACCAGCCTGTGGTGGTTCTTTTAAGAATTCATTGTGTACCCCTGAGGCTGACCATGCCAGCTACTCCGCGTGAATCATGGATGTGAAGCTGCTAGGCACGTTTTTAGAGGTGCATTAATAAGCGTGTAGATGATTGCTCCTTCATTTTGTATGGCTAGACTATGGCTAGACAAAGTTAACATTGTGTTAAATTTGGCCATTTCAGAGGAAGCTTAAGTTTGGAAGTTATAGTGAAGTATCTTTGACCACTTTCAGCAGGCTCATTGTGCAAGCTGTCTGTAGTCTTAGCAGATTGTTCAGAGTGCTGAGCTTAGTACCATAGAAGGGCCCTGCGTAGGACCTTTGCATCAGGAGCAGAAGTTACTCTGGAGCATTCTCTGCATTCCCACTGCTAAGCAGTGCCTGGAACATTGTTATCGCTGTGTAGGTGAGATTGTGCTCACCTCTTAGGCACGTGGCCTAGAGGCTCCATGCTCATGGGTGGGAAACCCAAGTCTATTCCTGCTGTAGAATTTTGTGATTCTACATTTTTCTTGGGTACTAGGGATAATGGGGAAAAAATGACTGTCTAACCCCCAGGCAAGTAAATGACTTGATTTGTAAATGAAATTGAACCTTGGCTGCCTAATGATCCTTTCTGTGTTTTCTTCCGCAGGATTTTGCCTTAGACCTGAGGTATTTGTGTAACAGTGTAATTAAGGGATAACCTTGGCCATTCCACTAAGGGGCAGGATTACTCTGACTGCTTTTGAGTGATTCCTTGAGAAACCTCTGGCACCTTTATTCAGTTCAAGGGGCACCTTAGAGAAAGGGAGCTGACTTGGTGTTGATTCTTTGAGGAGCTATGTCCCTTTCTTGGCATTGTGTAGAAGAAATGACAGACATTCTTCCTGATGGCACTGTCCACAGAACAGGAAAGGTACAGCTTTGGGACGAGGAGGCTTCTGCTGCTCTGAACTAGCAAGAAGCAGCAGAAGAAAGAGAAAATGAAATGAAGGGAAGATAGAAAAGTCTGAACTGGAAACCCAAAAATTCAGTGAAACATATGCCAGGATTGTGGTGTGTGAACCACACAAACCAAGAGCTACCCATACTGTTCCTTAGCACTTTCTTTCTTGTGCCTCTGTTCTCTTGCATTCTAGAACACCAAAACTACTTTGGAATCGACGAAAACCTTGGCCCTGTGGCAGTCAGCATCCGCAGGGAGAAGGTGGAAGATACCAAGGAGAAAGAAGGGTCCCAGTTCAACTACAGAGTGGCCTTCAGGACGAGCGAGGTAAAGCTGCTTTCTGCTCTGGTCACCCGGGGCCAAGGTCAGGGCCGTGATGGGCAGTACCACTTTGGTGTGTGTTAGACAGGGCATTGAATTTATGTTCTTAAGGGTGGCAGGATTTAAGATAATTGCAAACGAGGCTTTCAGGACTTTATTTCAAGTGAAAAATGTAGAAACCTGTCATGGATGTGCCAACACAGAGGGTGTAGGAGCTGTAATACCAAGACACAAACATGGACTACACAGTTGATACCTGCTTTGAAAATGATATAAAATCTAATTCAGAAAGTCAGGTAGTTGCAGGGGCTGAGTGTTTAATGAGTTTTTTGTCAGCCTAGTGTAGCAGCCCTGCTCTCCCTTACCTCGTTGTGTGGAAGACCTAGCTCAGTTCCTGGCCTCTGTCCTTTTCTTGAAAACTCAAGATAATTACACAAAAACTACTTTAGAATTGACAAAAACCTTGGCCCTGTGGCAGTCAGCATCCCCAGGGAGAAGGTGGAAGATGCTAAAGAGGAAGAAGGGTCCCCATTCAACTACAGAGTGGCATCTAGGACGAGCGAGTGGGGACCTAAATGGAAAGTGACACTGGCTCCTGTAAGGAACTAGATCTGCTCTGCTGTGCATGTTTTATTCCCATTGCCCACTGTGATTAGGGTGATATACTGTATGCTTGGCAAATGTTGCAGGACTTGTGGGTACAGCTACAATCCTAGCTATCTGGGAGGTGGAGGAGGAAGATCACAAGATCTGGGCCAGGAGAAAGTGCTGGTTTTGTAGCTCAGTATTCGATCCCTTGCCTGGCATGCAAAAGGCCTTGGCTTTAATTCTGCAGCACCAGGGAAAAAAGTTCTAGAATATATGTTTCAGTTTTTTCTTGGCATTTCAGGCCAAGAGAATATGTTTCAGGGGGAAAAGGAGTCTTTTTAGGCTCCTGCAGTACCTGCAGCCTGCGCCTCTCATCTGGTGTGTTGGGTCCTGGTGACCCACACATTGGGCTGGGTGTGCATAGCTGCACTCAGAGCAGCATGGCTCAAGTACAAGGCTTGTGCCGTCCAGCTCAACAGCCACGAGCCACAGAGGCTGTTGATGAAATCAGAACTGCATCCCCTCTGTCACTGGTCACTTTCTACAAAGCCACTTTCCAGTGTGGCTGGAGCCAGGCAGAGCACTCTCACCAGCAGGCGATCTGTGGGCCTGTGTTGGGTGCCCTTGTGCTGACACTGAATCCCAGAAGCAGCAGGGCAGGAGCAGAACCGGGGCTTGTTTTGTTTTATTTTCTGTCTTCTTTGAAAGAGAATCTTGCTATGCTATTCAGGCTGGCCTTGAGCTCACTTTGTAGCCCAGGCTGGTCTCAAACTTATGATAATTCTCCTGCCTCAGCCTCCCCAGTGCTGGGATTACAGTCATGTCCTATCACGCCTATCTAGAACCAGATGTTGGGCTACAGTGTGGGGCTTCTCAGCATCTTAGTGGAGACACTGCTGAAAATGGCAACCCTACACCTCTACGGTATGGTTGAGGTCATATCCCAAACCATGGGACACAATCCCATGGTTGTCTTTTCAGCCCTGAATCTCTTGGCATGGGAGCCACTCACTGTCTAGCATCAACTGTAGGGAGCTCAGCACAAAAATTAGGTAGAAGGTAAGAAAAGTGGTAGGTGAAAAGACCAGAGCTATAGAAGTGGGGAGGCAGGAGGAAAGGGGGTGAAGAATGGTAATGGTAATGGGGCCCAGTGCCATCTGTCCTTGGAGTAGCTTTCCCATGAGGCCAGAGCTGCAAGGTCTTTAGTTTTCATGGCACTGATCTACTTCACTTCTCATCTGTCTTTGGTACACAGCTGATTGTTTCAGCCTCTCCCGCTTCTTGATCCCTTCATATCATTTCTATTTAAAAAGGAAAAACATTGATTTTGTATGTTCAAATTAGCACTGTAGTCCCGTTTGCCCCACTCAGAAGAGCCTTGCTTCTCTTTTTCATTTTCAAGGCAGTAACTAGTAATTAATACTGACTGTGTTTTCTGGGCTCTGATTAGGTGGCCAGGACTAAGAACTGACTGCAGCCTTGTGTTTCTTGCAGCTTACGACCCTGAGAGGAGCCATCCTGGAGGATGCTGTGCCCTCCACAGCCCGGCATGGCACCACCCGCGGACTCCCCCTCAAAGAAGTTCTGGAATATGTCATTCCAGAGCTGAGCATCCAGTGTCTGCGGCAGGCCTCCAACTCCCCCAAGGTCCCAGAGCAACTGCTCAAGCTTGATGAGCAAGGGGTGTGTACGATATGCGGGCTGGGGTGTACGTGAACTTGTGTCTGTGTTTCTAAAAGTTTGGGAGTTCCTCCCCATTCTTCTTTTAAGACCATTTGTTTTGAATGCCTGGAGGTACTTTCTTCCTAGTTTTCCCTCATACAGTAGCACCTCAGTCGTGCAAATAAAGGATTCAGCAAAACTTTTTTTGTTTGTGGGTGACAAACACAACTGCAACAATCTTGACCATACAAACACAAAAAGTGGCTGTCCTTCCTACAGTTGTGGACCAAATGAAGTTTGCGAACCGAGGTACCACTGTATGCCTTCATGCTAGTTTAGGAACGTGATGCCTTTGTAGTATACTATACCTCCTGCTGAGTTGTGACTTGTTATTTTTAACCCGCTTTGATGTGTCCTAGTTAGCCGGAAGACCTCTGTTCACATGATTAATACAGTTCTATAGTGCTTTTATCCAGTGTTTAGAAATCTCACGTTTAGCTGTTATACTTATGGATTGCAAGTTTGAGCCTACCCTGAGCAATTTAGCAAGACTTTGTATCAAAATTAAAACAAAAGCATAGAAATGGGCTGGGGATATAGTTCAGTGTAGAGGCCCAGGACCAATTTCTAGTATTGGACAAACAACAGGGAGGGACAGAGAGATTACACAGATTTTTAACCTCTCAAGTTTTGAAAAGACCTTGACAAATCACCCCTCATAAGTTTGTTGTAGGTAGCACTGTGTTTATTCATTAGAGGATGGTAAATATGCCTGGGAAGGTAGGCCAGTGCTGTGTTTAAAGCTAAGTTAAAAAAAAAAGTTGTGATACTTCACTGCATAGTTGTAACCACTGCGGGCTACTGCTTTCTCAGGGTCTGACTCACCTGGCACTGAGTGTCTCTTCTCAGAACAAGCCTGAGTGTGAGTGGGGCTGCTGTAGGGCATCCACACCTGGAGTTCAATAAATTGTTTCAAAGATAAGGAATGTACGTGATTATAAAGCTGAACTTGATGCTTTTGATACATAGTTTACATAATTTCACCTCTCAGCTTCTACAACCCCATTTTTTCCCTCTTTAAAGAGACTATCCTACTTTATATAATAAGGTAATCAAGTAGGTAAATTCATGAAATTGTATAGGTTGATATTTAAAATCTATTATTTAGTTGTATTGTCAATAGCTCCTTCAGAGACCTTAGGACTCTCCCAGAATGATTGTTTGCACCCCTCCTTTCTGGCTGTGTTCATCAGGGATGCTCCTGATGTGGGCTCCTGGTCTTGTCTGAAACTGCATGC
Source organism: Capromys pilorides (assembly GCA_004027915.1). NCBI lineage: Eukaryota > Metazoa > Chordata > Mammalia > Rodentia > Capromyidae > Capromys > Capromys pilorides. The sequence continues at coordinate 16,762 of PVKN010005387.1, read as the reverse complement.
CCAGAGCCAGGAGACTGAATCAAGACACCGTCAACTTGTTTTCTAGACCTTTCTGTGGTTGTTTTTGACACCTTCATTTTAATTTTTCTTGTAATCACAAAGTCTGATGGAGTAGCCAGTGGTGATCTTGCCCCTGGAGAAAGAGGAGAGGCGCAGATGCTCTAGAGACTGTGTACCATCAGTCCGCTCACTGTGCTGAAGGCAGCTTTGGTGGACATGTGCTTTAATTTCTAGTGGTGCTCATGCCCAATGCCACCCCAGTCTCACCCCAGGACTCTGGACTAGCTATAGGTCACACCTGATGGCTAGGTATAATCAGCCTGAGATTCCCACCTTTGAGATCAGCATGAGGTTCCACAGGATTAGAAATTCCACGGATTCTCTACTATCTGAGAGAATTGGGGACCTCAGCTCGTGGGGAGCAGTAGTCCACTGTATGGTGATACACAGGAGCATGCTGATGGCTTTCAGGTAGATGAGGTGGGGAGAGGGGCTCATATAGCACTTGGTTCCTTTTCAAGATTCCTAAGAGAGACTCAAGTGATGGAGGGCCCTTCCTGAATATCACTGCATTTTTATTTTAGTGGAATCACAGCTCTTCTAGTCAATAAGCCATGATTGTTTATTCTGAATCTCTTCCTAAGTTTCCTCCTGTGAGCTGCTCACTGGCTGGTCATCAGCTGTGGCCATGAGGGCCACTGACAGGGACCTGCATCCTGTCCTGCCGTGTATGCAGCCAGTACCACATGTGCAGGGTCCAGCAGCTGCCGTCACACAGTTGTGGGGATTGACATCAGTTTTATTCTTTATTCCACTGAACTTGGTGGTCCACGACCTCTTGGCTGAAAACACAATGCCCATTTGCAGTTAGGACACAGGCGAGGCTAGATTCTGTGCAGGACTGACCATGTAGCACTGAGCAGAGAGGGCCCACCAGATTCAGTTCTCCAAGTATCTGACCTCTGCCCCAATGAGATACATCCAGTGCACCAGACTAGGGAATCAGAAGGAGTATGCCAGATGGGAGATGTGTAAGAGGGTCTCCTTTGCCAGGCTCAGGCCAGACTGTTCTACTCTTTCCCTTCTCCCTGAGTGACATGGGCATGAGCAGAGGAAGGAGTTCTGTCCCAAAGGCACCAAGGCAGACCAGGCAAGCTGCCTACACAGTCAGGGGCACTAGATGAGATCTGTGTTGTTTCTGCTCATTATCATGTTGTCTACACTTGAGGTCAAGACCTCCATCCTCTTTCCCTGTGTGAGAGGGAGTGAAAACTTCCCAGGTACCATGCTGCCTATCAGCATGGGTGGCAGGTTCTGACCTTCTTTGAACAGGGGATGTTTCCTTTTACATTTGCACAGGGTACTCAGGCAAAGGGCCATTTCCCGTGGCCTGCAAAGGTCACCCAGGCCATGACACATCTTTCTTACAATGTTTGCTGTCACTGGGTATTGATACTATTTTGCTACTCAAGGGAAATGAATATCATTTTGCCTTACTTTGCTGCAATAGGCAGCTATGAATTTTGATTAAAGGCTGTATTTTATATCTCAATAATAAAAGTGAACAATATTATGGATTGATTTCTTCAGGGAACCCATGGTGTCTGATAATCTGTCAGCTCCATAGCTCAGATTGCTGGTAGTAAGATAAAGAGTTCTGAGGAGACACAATTCTTTTTCGGGCAAAATGAGAAAGCTGTAAAATTGGAACCCGTTTATCCCTGGCCTCTGGAGGATGTCCCATCACTTCCAGCACAACATAGAATTAACTGTTGCGTAGGAGTACAGCATTTTTATTATAGCTTTTTATGGTGTATTGTATCTTTAGCAGATGTTTTCAAGATAGTAAAAAATGTGAGAAATGATTGTAATTGTATGAGTAAAGTTACTTTTATGGAAGCAGTATTTTTCTATTTATGCACATATATCACAATTTCCAGTGGGGTTCTTTCCTTACCAGACCTTATTTGATTTGTGTTTCCTTATGGTCATACATATTTCTATGAATGTTGAGCTAAAATGAAGAAAGAGGCATTAGAATCAGAGAAGAAAAACTTTAGGCCTTTTCTTCTTCCCAACTTAAACAATAGTCCCATTTACTGTATGTAGCTTTAAGATTAAGTATTTTTCACAGTTGTACTTTTTTAAGCAGATACCTGGACCTAAAAACCCACTTGCCTTTGGGAAACCAGGCAACTCACGTGGCTCTGGCCATGCATTTTATTTCCTAGAGCTTCTGATACTTTTCCAGCCATATTTTGGGATTTCTGGGGTTCTTATTTGTAGCATTTTATATAGTGGTGCTTGCTCACATTTTGCTTATTTGCTTGAATTGGTCTGGCATGCTTTTCGGAGAAGAGTTTTAAGCTTCCATACTTTGAATTTTACTGGAAGTTAGTGTGTCTATATACTTTGCCAAGTAATTACATTTCCTCCCTCCCCTTTTCAGCTAAGCTTTCAGCACAAGATTGGGATCCTTTATTGCAAAGCAGGCCAGAGCACGGAAGAAGAAATGTACAACAATGAGACAGCAGGACCAGCTTTTGAAGAATTCCTTGATCTCTTGGGCCAGAGAGTACGGCTCAAAGGATTCAGTAAATACCGTGCTCAGCTGGATAATAAAAGTAAGCTTGATGCACACAAGTTTTTGTCTCCAAAGGTGGGCATACCGTGTAAGTCTAAGCAAGCGGTTGCGTGCCCTTCTTATCAGGACCAGGGAGCAGCCACTGGGTTATATGAAAACAGGTGCAGATGTCCTCAGGTAAGCCAGGGAAGCACTTTTTTTAAGAGCTGTGTGTTTACTGGGTGCTCATGTGATGAGCTTAAGAGGGCCATGCTTTTTCGTTTTGAACTCTGGCAGAGTTTCCCTGGTGTTTCTAGAAAATCTTTTCAAATCCTCCTCCTTTTCTTACCCTCCCCTGCTCTGGTGGCCCTGGTTTCAGTATACCCAGGACAAGCCCTATATTCATTCAAAAAACCCAATAATAACCTACTCATGCATACGTATTACTAGGCTTGTTTTGTTTGTTTTTAAATTCACAATGATAACTAAGGGGTTGGAACAATAAATTGAAGACTGACATATTCTCATCACCAGGGACCTGAGTCAGATATACATCATGCTCAGATAGCAGACTGATGGCCCAGTTCAAAACTTGGCCATTTCTGGGCCATGGCCTCCAGTTTCAATAGTATCTGCGTTCACCTAATTTCATTCTTCTTCATAGTGCTCATAAATTCTGTATCCCTTTGTGCTATCGTTTGGTTGCTGTTAACACCTCAGATACCAAGGCAGCACAATTTTGAGAATCTGGGGAAATTCTGCTATTTGCCAAGGAATTTAATCCTTGTTCTTTCAATGAAAAGAACATCTGAGAGAACTGGGTACCTAAGAGGCAAGGCAGGAAGTTCCCCTGTGTGAGCACCAGTGCCACCCAGCCAGGGCTGCTATGGGGTAGCCTGCTGCCCTGAGGCCCCTGCACACTGTGTAGTTGATGTGGAACTGCCGTTGATATTCTAACCTGGTGAGAGGAGTGCTTATAGTCAGTCCTGTCTTCACGCCTGCTCCTGAAAGCTAGTGTTCACTCATAGTGCCAGGCAGTGGTGTCAACTCATGGCCAAGTCCATCTCATTGGATGTTGATTGCTGTGTCACAGATATGTGAAGACGGTAGGGCAAGAGATGGTGGGACCCAGCATCTGAGTGTTCACTTTAGGACAGATCCATGACATCTCACCTGGCTTTCCTTCTTTTGCACATTCCCTGTTGCTACAAACCACAGTTCACCTGCAAGGTTGCAGTGCTGCCTGGCAACCTCTTGTGATGAGCTGCTGAGGACTTGAGCTCCTGCTGCTCAGTGTATATCCTTCGTCCCCGCTGGATTGCACTGCGAAGACGTCTTAAGGACTTCTGATCTGTGGGCTCCAAACAAGTGTAGCATAGTTAATCCAAGCACTCTCCTTTGCATAGATGGATATCGCCTTCATTTTGTCATGACTAGAGAACATGTCCTTGACACATTCCACCCCAGGAGATAGGGACCTAAGAAACCAGATTTGGATAGATTAACGAGGCATAGATCTTTAGCAGCAAGGCATCTTGTGAGTTACAGAGAAGTATGACACTTCTTTGAAGAAAAGAGTGTAAGAATTAAGCATTTTTAAAATAGGTTTATAGAAATTATGTGTTTTGTGGATTTGACATGTGAAAATCTTCCTTTTGAAATTCAGGATAGTTGGGTTCTAATTTTAATTTTAACTCTGCTCTTGGGATGTGGATCAAATGTAAGCCTCGGGTACCTCAAAAGAAAAGTTCAGGATATGGATTATAGTACCTGTGATCACCCTGCCAGCCAAAAAAAGGACTATTTCCTTGTTGAGCCCAAAACAAGTAGAATAAGAACAGAAGACTTGGCCACTAAGATATACTGTACCCCTGGATGTTGCTTTGGTCATTGCTGTGTTGATATTTGAGATAAAAACCTTAACCTTCAGAACATTTACTTTTCAGAAAGTCCCCTTAGTGCTGCTCAGGATTGATAACTTAAGACCACAGCTTGAAAAGTATCTCTGACACACACACAGTGTGTTCCTCTTTCATGGCGTTTTCCTAATGTGAGTTATTTCTGGTGAATGTTTCTCTTCCTGGATCCTGACCACTGTGGTGCAAGCAGTGGCTGTCATGTGTTCTAGCTAGTTTGTCACCAACCCTCTGTTTGGTGGCCAGTGAGCCAGGTGCTTATGGCCAGGCGCGTGCTCATTGTTCACTAAGACTGTGATCAGTTCCTTGCCACATTTATTCCAAGTTCTGAGCCAAGAGAGTTAAAGTAGAATGTTGTTTTCTAAAAAGTCTTATAAAAATGACAGATATGTGTTTAGTGAATACTTAAAAGGAAGAATTCCTTTATGTTAGGACTGATTTGTGATTAATCTATTATTAGATTAACACCTGATGTGACCATCTTTGAGGTCATTTGTGCCCATCTGTAAGGGGCCGCTTCAGGTGCTCTTGCCACTGTGAAAGTGCTGCCTAGAGTGCCTTTCCGGAGCACTTCAGAACTGTGTAATATTTCTTTTACAGAATGTTCGGCGCTATCTCTGAATCACAAATAAATTTTACAAAGAAAGACAAACAACAGGATTCAAAAGAAGTAAAGGTCCATGAATGTTAAATAAATGTTTTAAAATAAACATTTAAAATTTTTGACTCAATATATCCCAAATTACCCCAAATGACTAGAGACTTCCCCAGCACACAGTAGAATAAATTATGATGAAAGCCATTATTTTTTACTACTTTAAAAGGTGGAGAAGTAATCCTTTATATAGACCAAGAATTAAGGAGGGCAGTTCCAAATTCCTTGAATGTCTTAAATTTCTGTCTTTGTTTTATTTGTCCTATGCACAGTGGTGTGAAATGTTATTCTAGGTAGATTACTGAAGCTCTTTGTAGTCATCGAGCTGTGTGTCTAAGGTGCACCAAGGCAGCTTCATGGATGCACAGGTGGATTTTGAATTTGCAGAGTTGGTCTGCTCTCAGGAAGAGGCGCAGCTCTGCAGTGGGCAGGGCTGAGATGTTGCTGTGTGGAAGACCTGCATCAGCGCGGAAGCTGCAGTGTGAGACTACAGTTGGTCTCCTCCTTAATTTCCAGATATATCACCACTGCATTTTTTCTGGTGAAAGAAGCAAAATATTTATACACTTCAGAAAGACGTTTTGAAATAATATTTTTCATCCCTGTTTCCATATTGAATCAGTTCTAATCCATTTTCCTGAAAGATCACAGGCCAGAAAATAACTGAAAACCAAGTGCAAGCACACACTGTTCCTCTCTCCTGTGCTCGCCTGTATGCTGCAGGCAAGAGTCCCTCGGTGGGTTTTGGGTGCACACCACAAGGTTAAGAACAGAAGAAAACCAGGAAGAACCCACACATTCTGTCCGAGGAGCAGAGATCTTTGGCCACCGCCTTGTGTGGAAGTGGGTGGAAGCTGGGCCTAGGGGAGCCAGAGAGGCCCCTTGAGATTCGAGGTCACAGCATGTGCATGCATTTTGCAACTGATTCGCTTTGTATAGAAATAACCTTCTAAGCTTTGCCTAACTTGCCTTTGTAATTTTTGCTTTCAGCTGATTCCACAGGAACCCATTCTCTTTATACCACATACAAAGACTATGAGCTCATGTTCCACGTATCGACCCTGCTTCCCTACATGCCAAACAACAGGCAGCAGGTAGGTCTTCCTGGCTCCACACCACCCTGGTGACTGTGTTCTCTCAAATTGAATGAAAAGCCTTTTGCTCTTTTATCATTTGGGCTTGTAAGTGAGTATTACTGAAGTTTTTCCTTATTATAAAACCTGAAAGCACTTCTGTGCTTACACTTACTGCTTGCCAGACAAAATCTTGAAGAGAAATCCAAAAGCCTAACTCCATGGGCCCAACTTAAATTTCTGCATGTGGATAAGTGACTTATTTATAGACTGCTATTTACAATTGTCACTGGGGCCATTCTCAGCTATTCTTCCTTGTTCTGCTTTCATTGTTTTAATTAGATTTGTTAACCACAATATACTGGCCTTTTTAGAGGGAAAAATATCACTGTGCCTCAGACTTTGAATGCAGCCAGTCATGAAGAGTTAAGGACATGTGAAAACTTGAATAATGCATTAAACATAAAATGAAAGATCGCTTATTAGAAATAACTTATTAGTACATGTTTGCAGTACACAACAACTACATTCATCATGGGGAACCCAGTTTTGTTTTGTTTTTTTGTTTGTTTATTTTTTCCGTTCTTCTCCTTTTCCCTAACCCCTTCAAATGGGTTGAGCAAGTTATTTTCCAAATCTGTTAGATGTTGTGTGCTGGAAATAGTGTCCTGTCTGTTCTGTGAGCTTGAGAGCACTTTAAAGATTGTTTGGGACAGAAAAGGACCTGATTAGGGGTATGGAGGATCTGGGGGAGGGGAAGGCTCCACACCAGCTTGCTTAGAAGATGTGGGCTCTGCACTGTTCAAGCAGCAGACTGAAAGCTGAGGGTGACGTGGGTTCCTAAAGATCACTAACGGGCAGGCTTGCCATGTACCGGGATCTGATTTGGAGCCTGCCTTACTTGAGAGCTATGGTTGTGTTTGGGTAAAAGCAGTGTTAAGACCAAATTTACTGCAGTCTTCGGATACTGCCTCCCTGCTCCTTATTTGCTCTGAGTATATCAAACCAGGGAGGGCAAAGGAGTTCATTGATGGGAATTTGTCCAATGTATAATGACTGATTGTACCAGAGAAGCTTCTCATTTCTTGTCTTTAAAACACTTGTGAAATTCTGTCATCAAAGTTAGCATTTTTCCTAAAGAAGAGGCTGCCTTCCTCCTCTTTGTCACTGGTAGAAAGAAGCACCGTAGATCTTCTAGCTGGGATGAGAGGGGTCTCAGACCGATTTCCTCACGCTCTTCTGTGAACAGTGGCTCCTCTGTCATGGTAATCACTAACGGGGTTTTCTTGCCATTTTCTACCTAATATTTACTTCAACCCCTTGTCCTTCCTGAACTTTTTCTTTGTTTTCTAGTAATCATGGTTCTTAACCATCCTCAGATGATAGAACTCTAGATTCCATATGTATATATTTCATAAGAGACAAAATTATAATCTGTAGATTACTTGTACATTTGTGTATGATTAAACTGGAAGAATTTTTAGTATTTAAAAAATGTATTTGTACAGATTCATTGGGTATTAAGGAGCCTGATTTAGACCAGACCAGCTGCCCAGTTGTAAATTGTTGAGTAATTAAATTCTGGGAGCTGATTCTCAGAAACAGATTGGGCCTACCCCAGGCCAAGACAATCTGTCAGCCTGGGACAGAAGTGCAGCCTGTAACTCCTGACCCAGGGCTTGAATGCTTTAACCACAGAGCATGGGTTCCCTTGAGCACTTCAGTAGACTGCAGGCTGAACTGGCCCTGGGTTTCTGCTTGTGGTAAAGTCTGCTATTCCCAGAACTCAAAACTGGCTTTTCCTCCCTCTTTCATTGTATGGTAATTCCGTGTACTGTGGGGTTCTCTGTGCCTGAGATCATTTCACTGAAACTGTTCTTGAAAAATTCTGTACTTGAAAATGTGAAAAGCCCAGAAGTGGAGATAGAAGTGGGGAGGGGATATTTCAGCTTCCCAAATGGGTGATCATAAAAAAAAAATCCCTGTAAGGTGATGTTTATAAGTGACAAATTCTGTAGCCTTCTTCAGTTTGCCGCTTGTTTCTGACTGAGAGGCCACAGCAGCCTAAGCTGAGCAGACAGACTAGAAGTAGGAAATGGTACTTCTGTGTTTCTTCTCATGGAGTAGGAATGATCCTGTGTGGGTCCTGGCGAGAGTTGTACACCAGACACACTGCCTGGGCACACAACTCAAGAGAAAGAAGCTGGGAGGAGAGCGTGAGACACATCTGTAGACATCTGGTCTAGTTTTCTCATCTGTGGCCTGGCTGACGCCTTCAGTCTCTGGAGGAGCTTGAGAGTTACAGGATGGGGATATGGTCCAGAGTTCACTGCAGCGAGAAGGCTTCTGAGGTGGTCAACCCAAGGGAGGGCAGTTCTACACTCAGGGTCCGTCTTTGACACATTCTTCTTCTATGTCAAGAAAAGCTTCAGCAGGCTACAGCAGATGCCAGGCAAAGACTGTGAGCCAGACTCTGGACTTGAGACCCAGCTCTTAGCTTGGTGGCCTGGGGAGGCTTCACTAAGCTTCTGTCTCCTTTTCCTCTCTTCACCAAGTGTCCACACCTAGAACTGTGCTCAGCCCGTGATGGGCCAGCAGTCCTTGCTTGTCGAATGACAGATGAGTGAACTGACCTTTCTCAGTTGTCCTTCCTGAGAATAGTAGGAGTTAGTAAGTATGACTCAGTGCTGAACACAAAGTACTCAGTCCATTTTAGTTATTCTGTAATTCATTAGCTGTAGAGCTCCAGTATATTAGATAATTTAATTTACGTCTTATTTTTCTATTCGTATTCCTAAATATTTATTATGAAAGCTTAGGCTTGAATGGTTAGGAAAGTAAGAGACTAACTTTATGAGTAATTCCAGGAAATTCTTACCCTGACATTTAATAAATTATTTTACAAATAGTGGGTTGTTACCAGAATGTTCCATGTGCCACTTTATAGTCTTAGACATGTTCTTGCCAAATTTATTATGGGTGGTACTGACTGCCTGATTCTTTCCCCAGCCCCACCCATGCCCACATGTTCTCACAAGGGCCCCGATATCCACAGTGATGAGCTCAGGTCATGGGTGCAGTTTGAGGCCACAGGGCCTAGCACCTGTCACTGGCTGACACAAAAAGGAGGACCTCAGCCCTTGGCCTCATTAGCACCACTGTGATCTTGACTATTTAACTGGCCTAGACTTGTCTCCATCGGGTCTGATTTCTGGTGTTCTTGTAATAAGATGAAAGCTGATTCCAAGATGCATTAAAATTTTGAGAGCCCTTTGCCCAACTGTTGCGGAAGTTTAATCTGTGGAATGCCTCCACCCCTAGGAAGAAGCTCCACCTACAGAGGGGATGGAAGCCTGCTTGGAGCACTGCCATTCTGCAGTTGGGCCCAGACTTGTCCCATGGTCTGTCCACTGGTCCTGGATGATCTTCTCTTGCGCCCCCCTTCTGTAGATAGAGTCATAGGTCGGGGAGTCATGAGTCTTCATCCAGGAAAGACTTTCACAGGGCAGCTTTAAACTTGACTTTGGCAAAGGCACCCTTTTGTACCATGGTACCTGACACATAGTACCATTTTCTTTTTAATACATGAGTAAAGTTCAAGCTGCTCACTTGAAAAGGGCATGGAGGATGGATGGAGAACCTCAGGAGTGAGGCCAAGTCCAGGTTCCTGAGACACTGCTCCTGTGGACTTAACCCCACAGAGGCAACAGTGCACAGCTTACTAGGCCAGGGATTCTGTCTGTGTCAGTATGACCAATTAGAAGCCCTGCCTGGAGGGGGTGTGTGTACTTCCCTGGGTCCTTGGGTGATACTGCCAAGGAGTTGTGAATAGTAAGGCTAAGTGCTCTGTGTGTGTGTGTGTGTGTGTGTGTGTGTGTGTGTGTGTGTGTGTGTGTTAGGGCCTGCACTTGCCAGGCAGGTACTTAAGCTGGTGTGCTACATCCTCAGCCCTGGATAAGTACTACTTGAATTTAAGCAGGTCTTGCCATGTTTGGATTCACCTAGAGCAATACTGTGGAATATTTTGTCAAGGTAAAATATTTATTGAGCTTTTAGTGATGAGATTTATTCTCAGGCCACAGGTCGGAAAGTGGATTTGTACCAGATCACGAGACTTGCAGCTTTTAATTCATATTGCTCCGCGTCAAGATGGAAATGCTGAAATTAGGTCTCCATAAGTCTATCTTTTTCTTCATTTTGCAAGCCATTGAAAATCTACCTTCTTAGATTATTTCTATTTTTTCATGTATAAATGCTTAGCATTGGTTAGCTAGTTTGTACATTTCCATGGTACAATAGTATGGGTGTATAAAATGGTAAATCAGTGATAAATCTTTGAAACAGTAATGAATTTGATGTGACCTGACTGATTTGAGATAAGAACCATTAACATTCATTGTTTTTGCAGAGAGCACGTAAGCCTTTCCTTCCGTAATTATAGATCTTTTGTAGTTAGGTGGTGATGCACGTAGGCTACCTCTTCTTTTCCTTAGTAATTGTATTCTATAATCACTTTTTCTGCAGAAAACTAAGAATCAGGTCAGAATTCTAACCACTGGAACAGATTCTTAAGTATAGGGTACACCAGGGTGTGTAAGTGTGGGGGGGGAGGTGCATGTACACACATGTAGCCATGAGCATGTGTAAGAGCACATTGTATGGGTGATATCCCCAAGGGAGGAGAAGCTGACCTCCAGGCGACCAGGTAGAACCAGATGTTCATTAGAAGGTCAGGTGGCTGTCTACAAGGTTAGGGCTGGGTGATGAGGTCACAGAACAGAAAGGATCATCCCTGCTCCTGTTGATGGGCTTAGATCTGAACCCAGAAACCAGGAGTGGGAATTTGTGGTTGCTTTTTGTGGACTGTAGATCTCCTTCCTCCTGAGGCTCTGCCCAAGTACCTGCTGTTCCCAGCCCCAGATGCGCCTTCTCTGTCACCCCAAAGCTACTTGTCATGCGTACTGTGTAGCCTACTCTCCCCTAGAATGAGCTGTAGAATGGACTGTTTTCTTCTTGCTGTGATTAAAATGGAAAAGGAACTTATACGTAGGGTGGTAGGACTGAGCTGCTCCAACATTGTGCCGTTTTTTATGCAAATATAATGGCTTCACAGTTGTCTATTTTCACTCACTTGTGATTTCTGTGCCATGTTCACCTGGTCTTGGGAGCCCCAGGGTTTGTGTGAGGAAACACGTCTCAGCCCCTGCGCTGCTGTTCCTGAGTGCGCATGCCTCTGCTCCAGTTCAGGGTGAAGACTAGGCTTTTGTTTTTTTGTCACAACAGTAATGCATTCTTGTTTCACAGTTTGAATTAAGTGTTGTAGATTTGTTAGAACTGTCTGTAAATCTATCAAATACAATATTATTAACTCACTACTGCAGTTGAAGACACTACATTGGTTCTGTTTGCAACATACAGGGAAAGTGTTCTCTCCTCCTCATGTGTAGCAAGAATTGAGCCCAAGAAGACAGCATTCATTCAGTCTCTGCAACGGGTAGCGCCACATGATCTGCTGGGCTGTGTCTGGTCATGGCTGGCTGCCCCTCTCCTGTGGCCTTCATACTGATTCTAGAGGATCTCACTGAGCAGGGAGACAGACATGGAATTCTTACTAAAGAAAACATTAACGAAATTCATGCAGTTACCTGTTTGGCAGACTCTGAAAACAACAACAAGAGAATATTTGTTAGCTTGAGATTTTTTTCTTCAGTCTCTAACCAAACTTGAGAATTTTGCTAACAGAGCTCATTTTCATTATTTTATAGTCCTTCAAAAAATTTTTGAATTTATTCTATGTAATTCCTTATCTCTTTATATTTTTCTCCACAATATTTTGCATTGTGTGATCATTGTAAAAGTAACTAGACTCTTTTTTTAAACCTCATTTTGCAAAGCAAAATATGCTGAGCAAGGGATGTAAGCATTGTGGCCTGCAGCCGTGGTAACTGACCTTAAAGTTTTCTTCAGGTGCAGTACAAAGCCCTTTCTGCAGGAGCAAGGGAAGTCAGGTAGGAGCAGCTGGCCAGTGACCATCCCAGTGATTGCACCCCCATCCCACCCTGCCTCTGGTGTTAAAGGGGAGACCTGCTGGGCCCCGGCAAAGGAGCACTGCCTACCTTGGTGGCTCATGCAGAGCCCCTGCTGGGCGTTTGCCTCTCTGAGCTCCATCCATCTTCCACTGGTCACTCTGAATTCCTGCATCTGGAGGACACTGAATGCCTGGCAGCATGGCCGCTTGCATGCATGCTCTGCACATACAGTGGACACGTTAGGCATGGCCTTAGTGTAACTGCTCATTGGCTCCTGATGTTTCCTTTTCCTGGTACAGGACATGAATCAGATTTCAGTTACTGAAAAAATGTAGAACATCTTTGCCAACTACAGCTTTCAGTAGTAAACTTACATTCATTTTACCAGGTACATTTTAAAGATACAGCAAACCATGCATTTACATGAGGTAATTCATTGGGTCAGTATTGTTATATATTAATGTTTCAAAACTTCACTTACACACTACAGGGACTTTTATATGCTCATAACTTTAACATGGAGATCCAAGTAGGTGTTGTCCCGGATATGAATCAGCGATTTCACTGGCCAATGGAAAGCTCAGAAGGAAGAAACATTTCATTCTGAATGTGCAAGGCCTTTTATCATGCAAAATCACAGGTCAGGGCCCAACAGTGAAATCTTTTTTGTATCTGGATTTAAAAGGTTTTAAAATGAACTTGATGCTCTTTATAGTGAAATATGCTGTGTGGTGCCAAATAAACTTAAAGGCCTGGTCGTTGTCTTTGTTGGTACTAATAAAGAGATTTACTGCCTGAGCTGGTTCCCTCCCTGCAGTGATATCATCAACTCCTGTGAGTAGGACTGTGTGTGTTAAAACCAAGCCATAGCTTTCTGTTTTCACTCTCTTACGCTTGTCGTGCTGAGTTCACACTGGTCGTGGGAGCCCTGAGGTTGTGTGAGGAACTAAATCTCAGTCTTTCTGAGCACAAACCACTTCCCTTCACCTGTTGGAGCTTGCAGAACCTTGCTTGTAAGTGGATGTACCGGAGGGAGGACAGTTCTCACAGTTTTGAAGTTCAGCTCCACATATCAGTAAATGAAAACTGGTCTCATCTTTTCATTCATTTACTAAGGTATGTTGAGTGCAGCTCTGTGCTGAGTGTGCAATTGAGAACCAGAAAACCAACATCAAGGGCTGGGCGAGGTGGCATATGCCCATAATCTCAGCACTCAGGAGACTGAGACAGGAGAATGATGGTGTTTGAGACCAGCCAGAGCTACAAAAATGAGTTTAAGGCCAGCCTGAACTACGTAATGAAACCCTCTCTCAAAAGACCAAACAAACAAAACAAAACGCTACAATATTAGTAGGACATGATACCTTTAACCTTGGAGGCTGTGACCTGTGCAGAAGTAGTAAGCTACCTCTCAGAAGAATAAAGGATACTAGGATAATAGAGATAGGCCTGTGCATGATGAGGGACAGACATGGTTGTTGTAAAATTATGTGCTGGAGTCGAAAGGACCAAGAAGACCTGATAAAGGTGGCTCAGAGGACTCACTGAGATTCTGTCCCCAGTGAGCAAAGAACCTCTGAAACAAGTCAGCTTTATTCCAGATAGTCAGCGTGATCTCATGCACAATCACCTCAGCAAAGGAGAACCATGTACTCAGGCACAAATGTGACTACGGTCTTATTAAAGTAAAGGAGGACCACATGCTTAGTCACGAACGTGACCATGATTTTCATCAACTTCCATCCCTCTCCCATCCCAGGGTTCATTCAGGGGCCAACCAATAGCATTCCAAGAAAGGGAGAAAGCAACAAACAGAGAACTCACAGGTGAAGCTGCCCTACCGCAGCTGCCTCTGGGCCCCGTCCATCACACTCTGCTTCTTGAAATGCCCATCAGGCTACATACGGTCTCTCCTTAGCTGAAGTGGATCTCTGCCAACACCTGAGTTGTCACCAGTGAGTTTGAGTGGGGGCATACTCTTGAAAGAAGTACTGTCAAAGATGAAGGTATTGTGATTGTTGCAGTAATATTCACAATGAACATGATACAGAATCAATCTAGTTGTCTATCAACAGATGAATGGATAAGGAAAATGTATCATAAATACATAACAGAATATTACCCATAAAGGAGAGTGAAATTCTGTCATTTGCAGCAAAATGGATGGAACTGGAGCATACAGGTTAAGCCAAACAGGGAAAGACAAATACTGGATGTGTTGTTTGAGATACTGATTTCGGAAAGTTGACCCGAAAGTAGAATAGTAATTACTAGATTTGGGGGGCAGGGGGAGTTGGAAGAGGAAGAGATAGAAAAGGGAGATTGGAACTTTTGTTTTATGTGTTGTACTAGGGATTGAACCCTACATTCCCAGTGATTTTGTTTTGTTGACATCTTAGTAAATTGCTCAAGCTGGGTTCATACTTATAGTCCTCCTGCCTCAGTCTTCCAGAGTGCTGGGATTATAAGCACATACCACCATGCCCTGTGAGAGGTTGGATTTGTTAAGTGCATGCTGTATATAGAAATATCACTGAACCCCATTAATATGTACCAATCAATACATGTTATTAAAAACAACCGCATCCTTAAGTTATGACTGCTGTGGGGTCCTTTATCTTCTGTCTAACTGGTGGTTTATACGGCTACAAGCCATTGAGTTTTCTGACCATTAACCTGAATGAACTCTGTTTCTGGATTGCACTAGAAGGCCAAGTTTCAGTTAATTAGTTTGAGTGTCTTATCCCCCAGTTGACAGTTTCTGTTTTTGCTGCAGACATGTATGTCACTAAGGGAGTCTGGTGCTATCTGACAGGCAGGACCTTTGGCAAATCTGAACTGTCCCAGCTCTGCTTCCTGTTTTAATGAAAAGCTTAAACTATGAAATTTCGTGTGGTGCTTTATTATAGGGATAAAGAACAAGGAACGCTATAAAGAAGACAAAGGAGAAAATACACATTAAGCTTTAAAGTAAATGAGATAAACTATATCCAGGGATCTTCTGGATATAGCCCACTTTGTCTTTTTAAAGAATTTTCACCCACCATGAGCAGCAGCAACTCCTGGAGAGTAGCTTTGCTTCCCCAACCCGCCTCCCCACCACCACCACCACAAGATGGGTGGGTTGTATGTATTCCATTGGTTCTGTGTGGGAGAAATTTGTCACTGGTGTATGCTTCCCTCCCTGACACAGCTTCTGAGGAAGAGGCACATCGGAAATGATATCGTCACAGTAGTCTTCCAGGAGCCCGGAGCACTCCCATTCACCCCAAGGAGCATCCGTTCACACTTCCAACACGTCTTTGTCATTGTGCGGGTACATAACCCCTGCACAGAGAACGTCTGCTACAGGTGAGTCCTGCCTACTGGCCTCCTCCCATGCAGTTAATCTGCCAGGAGGCCCTTGTCTTCCAAGTATCCCTTTTCACCATGTAGTGTTCTAATTAATCCACACCTAATCACTCAGAGAAAAATGTCTGGTATTTGGGAGGGGTAGGTTATCTCTTTCCTCTAGAAAAACCAAACTTGTCTGGCCAGTGCCATAGCATTTTCTGTCTGCCCAAAACTTGCCAAGGTGGCCCTCAATGGCTTTCTCCTTTTGAAGAAGTGAGTACAAAGATAATAAAGCATTCCTGTTCATCAGTGGTCCTGGAAATACTCCCTGCTGAAACTAAGGTGGACACTTGCATCTGATGTCACGGGCCTTGTGTGCTTTGGCATCCTGAGCCTTTCTTGCTCTTAGTCTTTATCCCATCTCATCTCTGTTTAAGCAAGAACTACTGCGGTTGCATGCCATATGGGTGTTGGCAGTAGCCCGTCTTGGATCCAAGACTGAGTCTAGATCTCTTCTTTATTGTGGGTTTTGTGGGAGGTTTTGTTTTCTTTTGCCTTTAGTACCTTTTCTTAAAATTTAGGATTATAGTTCCTGCTTATATGCAGCTGGGTAGCTGGGTGTGTTGGCAAAGCTGGGTATGGTGGTGCTCATCTGTAACCCCAGCACTGTGGGAGGCTGAGGAAAGAGGATCACAAGTTCAAACCCAGTGTGGGAAACAGAATGACTTATCAAAACCTTGTCACAAAGTAGAGCATAAAAATGGGCTGGAGATGTAGCTCAGAGAACAGACCCTGAGTTCAGTCTGCAGTACCAACCAACCAACAAAAAGTTGCTTTCTTACATCCTCATCTTACCATAGTTGTTGCCAGTCCAGCTGTTTATGGGCCCAGGGAGCAATACAAGGGTCTTTGTGGGGTCCATGGTCTCTGAGGACTGTGGAACATACCCTACCTGCTGAGAGATCCATCCAGGTGTCACGTGGTGCCGGTTTCCACCCATCTGAAATTGGTTCCCAGTGCAGTGTCCCCTCCTAGTCCAAGTGGTGTCCGTATATCAAGTCTCTTGCCCCGTGGTGGTCCCTCTGCAGTAGGCCTGGGGTCACCCGGGCAGCTGAACTGCATAGTCTCCTGTGCAGTGATTCTTGTGTACCTCTTGCACTTAAGGCACTAGCCCGACTGCACAGGGGAAGGCT